>JARYGA010030871.1:0-19410 GCA_030545235.1 Helianthus tuberosus
CAGAAATCGAGTGCCAATGTTCTGAATTTATACACAAATTTGGTCATGCTTACGGACCGTAAGCATTAACCCTTACGGTCCGTAAGGGTCATGCAATTCTCATATGATGGCCACGTGTGGGACTAGCTCAGGTGAGTCGACACTTTCTGAAAATTCAACTTGGACAGCACGTAATTTAGATAATCGTCACTAGGTTTTAACCCCCCCCCCTGAGTTTTAGGGGCCCTAATCCTGATTCCGATTGTTCTGAAAATTTTAGGGTTTGCACAGAATCACTTGGGTGTCTTAATTAGGTTTTCCTATTGGTCAAATTAATTTAATAATTATGACTTTTGATGAGAGTCGTTACACTTATGCACTAAGGTTATAGACTTAACACATCCCTCGTCACAAACCCACTTTGACGAAGATAGTTCTTCGTCACCACCTAACCCGACGAAGCTTAGGTTCTTCGTCATCTAGATGTTTGACGAAGTTTGGATTCTTCGCCACCTTATTGTCCGACGAAGTTTAGGTCCTTCGTCTAACGAATTTTTCGTCGGCCCAGATTTCCTCAAAGCCCAGGAAGGGCCCAGCACACTTACTCGAGTATATTTACGTAGAAGGGTCCTACTATAACACATAACTGACCGAACATCAAACCCTAGACACTCGCTAGTCTTCGACGGCAGCCATCTCTCAAGATCAAAGCTTTCTCCTTGGTTCTAACACGCTACTCTTCGCCCCGTAATTTGGTTAGTATAGTTGGTTTTGTTTTGATTTGTGTCCTTTGTTGTTATCGACCATGAGTATATGTGCGCGTTTGATATAAAACCGATTAACCAGTTGGTATGATGTTGATGATTGGTGTTATTGGATGATGTTGATGATTTAGGGTTCATGAATATGATACAATTTGATGACATGCGCAATATGATATTCACCAATCCGATTAACGGTTACTGTTGATGTTATCTAGGGTTTATGTTGTTTGAATCAAGAAAGCATGCCGTTGATTTTGTGCTAGTCTGATGAATGGATGATATGTTAATAAGAATTAGCAATAAAACCACGTACCTTTTGTTGATCTGATCTGAGTATGGGGTATATATGTTAGTAATCCTGATCGCATATGGTTTTTTTATGATTTAGGGAATTTATTTGATGGTGATATTATGGTGTTAATTGTTGCTAGCCGATAACTAGGGTTGTATAATATTGATGATCGCGCTGCTACTCTTTCAATGATGAATGGTGTTTGACGAAACTGTTACATTTAGAATGAATCTGAATGCTTGATGATTGTTCATATTAGGGTGATAAACATAATCAAGTGGGTTAATTGAAATTGATATGTAAAACTGTAAAAGCTTGATAACTGTTGTTGCTGAATCAATCAAAGGAATCGTAACTGATTAATGGAGAGTCGACGAAGACTGATCCTTCGTTGACTGGACCATGACGAACTTCTCTGATTCTTCGTCGTGCTCACCAACGGCGAAGACTGGACCTTCATCGACGTAGATTTGATGAATAATGGGAACCTTCGTCATCTTACTTTGACGAACCTTAGGACTCTTTGTCGAAGGGGGGGGGGGGGGGGAACGGGCTTGGGCTTGGGTGAGAAGCCCACTTAACTGTTAGGAGTAATGGTGTGTTATACATAGGATGTGGACATGCGAATGAACTGTGTATATGCTATGTGATATACGAAAATACTTGTGATAAATGCAGTCTTTGAAATACGTGGCTTAATTGATAAATCTGGAAACTGATATTGTTTGGTAACCACGGTAGGGTTTGGGTTGACCAACTTGGACGGGTAATTTAACATACTGAGCAAATCGAAGGTGAGTTCATTCCTCTTGAGCATGCGTCCCGGTGGGTGGGACAGTCATTGGGTATCCCTGAGAGGGATAGGTCTATTGGGTAAATCAAATGGGTATTCCTGAGAGGAATACGCCTTGTGGGTAAAATCTGGAATGTTGGATAATACACTCATTCCATCACCATTAAGTCCCATCTTGTTTGTTACCTGAGATGTAACGGAGTATTAGTTGGTAGCGCTATCTAGGTTTGGCACCCTCACCCCGTACCTGAGAGGACAGGTGTGAACTAATGACTCAGTCTTGCCTAATGCTTTGATAGGAGCATTGGGGAAAGGGCAAAATAAATCTGGAGCCGTCTTGTAATCGAGTTATTATCAACATTGAAAACAAGGAACTAAACTAAACACTGGTAACCAACGTTTTTTGTAAAACTATGAACTCACCAGTGTTGTCTGATACACTTGTTTGCATGCTCGCAGGTTATTGATACGTGTGGACGTGGAACTTGTTGTCTAGGATGCTGGAGTGGTCATGGGTCGAGATATATAGAAACTTGAAACGAGACTAGTTGATTACATACACTTGGGTTTGGGTTAAACTTTGTATTTTGCTTCCGCTGAACACAACGAGTTATAAATAATGTTTTGTAACACTACATCTTAATGAATGAAAGCTTTTATTTGAAATCTTGTTAAGAGTTCAATGTGATTAGTGGCTAGATCCTGGTATGTCACACACCTCGTGGGGGATTCTGCATGTGGTATTTTGGGGGTGTGACATGCACTTACACAAGCTCATGTAGAGGGCGAAGTGTTAAGTTGAGGGCAGCATGATACATGTCTTCTAAAACTTGTTCCCAAACGGAACATTTATTCAACTCCCACAACATAATCTCCATTTTCTGAGCTTCGTTCTCAACTCTCTGAAACAAATCAACAAAAGACATTGAGGGCAGCATGCATGATACTTTGGTGTTTTTCTAGATTCAATAGGATTATACAAACAATATTCTTATATATAATAATATATATTATTATTTATAAAGCTGTATAAGAAGTCTTAAACGTCTAAAAACACTTTGGCTGAAATGATAAAGCTTTAAGACAGTAAGTGCCTCAAGATTCAAATAAGGATCTTTCCATAGCTGAAAAAAGAATCTTCAATGCATCTTTCTTTTCAACAAATGTAGGGGTTGTTTGGTAGCCTCTTAATGACCATTCAGATGCTACATCTTAATGGTTTAAAACCTCTGAATGAATAAGAGGTAACCTCAAGTCTGAATGGTTAAGAGGTAACCTCTGAATGATAAATCATTACATGTCACATTCTTCTTCCTTCTCATTGGTAAAATTCTTAATGGTTCCATTAAGAGGTAGCCTCTTAATGACCATTCAGAGGCTACCAAACAGCCCCGTAGTGTTGGATATCTTTCAAAAGGCATAACATATGAGCTTATTTACGAAAAAAGAAACATCATTAATCAAAATATTTGACTACCTTATCTATCACAATACGCCGTTCACGTTCAGATAGCAACCTGAATATCCTATAAGCCTCCCTTCCATATTTTTTCAGCACAATGGATTCAACCTGCAAAACAAGAAACGCGTAGGAGATTAAAAATTATGTTTTCGTAACTTCTTTTCCAGTATAAATATTAGAGAGCGAAAACCTCTTAAGCTTGAGCATGATCAATGATTTTCTTCAAGTACGTGCAAATAACAATATAGTCAAATTCAAAAATATTAAAATACTTCTTGTTTTTAAATAACAGGTATCATTTTCAACCCATTTACTTAAAATGAGTCAAAAGTTATTCGGTCAACATGGGCTGTGTTCTGTCTCTAACGGGTCAAACAAACTTGAAATGAGTCAAAGTAATTGGATCGAAATCACAAGATGTTATGTGTAAAATGGTATGAAATCAACAGAGAACAAGATTGAACAACGGAAATAGCGACAAAAACCGGTGGAGAAATCTTATTATTAACCAACCCAAAAATCCCCAAACCAAACCCTAGATCTTACGATAGTAAGATCTTAATACCAGTACAAACACACTGATCAACTGATGATAATCAGTTGATCACAAGATGAAAGTACAGACTAATGATCACAACAGGTGATCAACAAGAACTCAGAACAATGAACAAACCCTAATGGCTAAAACAAGAACGAGAGAAAACAAAATGAAAAATATGACTAAGAGAATGCGCACACTGAAAGTCTTTTCTCCTTTTATACCAGCCTCAAATAGAGTTTCACTTTGCACCTCCAACAATAGACAGAGATGATCGGACCCCCTGAGATTTTGTATATTCAATCCCTCCAGTTGTAATACTTTTTCATCACATTCCCTCCGGTTCTATTCTGTTCACAAAATAGAAAAAAAAAACATAAGTATAAGGTATAAAGCTATAAAGCCACAAGAATTAAAGTTTGACATATTCAGCCCTTTTAACATGCCCCCTAAATTCATGTGGCAAACATGTCAACCATACCCAATCTTTCACAAAGAACATTGTGTTGTACAACACTCAGTCCTTTTGTAAAGATATCAGCAACCTGATCATCAGTGCAAACCTTCTCAGGTTCAACAACACCATTTGCAACCTTTTCTCTCATAAAATGCAAGTCTATTTCAAAATGTTTCATTATCTCATGAAACACAGGATTTTGTGAAATAGAAATTCCAGTCTTGCTATCACAATACATTTTAACAGGTAAAACAAATTTTAACTTAAGTTCTTGAAGAACATTCAAAATCCACATTACTTCACAAGTAGCCGAGCACATGGCTCGATACTCAGCCTCCCCTGTGGACCTTGAAATTACACTTTGTTTCTTACTTTTCCAAGAAACAAGTGTATCTCCCAAAAAAATTCCAAACCCAATGACAGATTTTCTTGTCACAATACATTTAGCCCAGTCTGGGTCAACAAACCCAGATACAATCATGTCATTTGTTCTTTTAAACACTATCTATACCTTTACCATGCAACTGTTTCAGATATCTTAACAGCCGCAATGCAATGTTTAAATGTAACTGACACGGACTATGCATGAACTGACTCAAAAACTGAACTACATAACTAATATCAGGTCGGGTCAATGATAAACAAATTAGTCAATCAAGTACCCTCCCCATGAGAATATACCGTTTAGGAGTAAGGCGCTCAACGTTGGTGTGCGGGCAAAAATTGTCCTTTAACCCTAAATCACCTTATCTGTCCTTAACTTTCCTCAAACGACACAACTTACGGCCCTGTGATTCTCACAAATTATCTCCCGCCGGCGACAGACAAAATCTATGGTGAAATCTCCGGCGTCCGGCGAACCAAAGCCCTGATTACCATGGTGACTATTATCATGGGCGAAGCTTTTAAGGGGCGGCCGACCCCCCGAACTTTCCGCTCAGTAGTGGAGAGTATGTGGTTTTCGTATAGAAATTTTTGGTATATATGTTTTCGACCCTGCGGTTTTATAGAAATTTTTAGGTCCAGTGACTTCCGCCCCCTCGGTCGGAAATCTCAAGCTTCGCCACTGACTATTATCTCAATAGAGGCAAGCATGGAAAACGTATGTTTTTGAGTTTATGCATGTTTGTTGATCAAAGCTACCGTTGTGACATTGCCATAGTGACTAGCGTTAAAGTCCGTGGGTAATCCATTGCTAACGTTCCTAGTCAGTGAACATCCTGTAATTCCATCAGTAACCGCAGTCTGTAAATTGGTTACCCGCATCATGTTTCCATTGTATTACTAACTGAACCTTATTGTGTGAAGGTGTTTGAACCATGCACTACAAGAAACTGGCACCTTTAGCGACGACAGTTGTCGCCGCTATTGCCCACATTTGTCGCCGCTATTACCTTTTAGCGGCGACATGTCGCCACTAAAGGGTCGCCGGTATTGATGGATCGCAATTGGCCTAGTTGTCGCCGCTAAAGGTCATCGTCGCAGCTATTGATATTTGACTTTTAGCGACGTCGTGTGGCCACTAAAGGGTTGTCAGCGTTAACCACGGTTGGTAAAGGTCATTAGCAATAGCAGCGACACTTATCGCCGCTAAAAGTCAATTTTTTTTACAGCAGCTGAATACAGCTGCACCCAGCCAGTTTCAGGCCGAAAAACACAATCTGCCAATTTCAAACAACGCAAACAGACGCCATGAACATACACTAAAAGTAATATAATTACAAACTACGTTTAAGTCCTATATTATCATCCTACAACGTTTAAATCCTACATTATCATCCTACGTTAAAAATAACAAGTCACTCGTCGGAATCATCATCATCTTCTCTATCGAATAAGTCATCAGAATCGTAGTCGTTTGCCTTTCCTTTTCCTTTTGAACCAAGATAGTTGTTAAGTTGGTTCAAAAAGGCCGGGGTTTGGAACAAGCTGTTAACAAATTCCTACAATAATAGATATCAAAACGTATATTAGCATATTAATTAACATTACCAACATATATTTAACAAGGAAACATGCGTTTGTTTGTCATTTTATAAATTGTGTAGTTTACCTTATAAAAGGGTTCTTGAGTCCGAGGTTGCGAAGACGACAAGTTCGAGGACGTGTTGGAAGAAGGTTTAGGCCCCATCCCCCGGTACCATCCTCGCAGCTCTCCCAACGCTTCCTGATACGGGCCAATTGGAGGGCCATCACCGCTCCATTCGTTTGTGGCCTGCTGTAAATTCCGCTGTATTTTATGAAGATGATTAAATATATATATATATATATATATATATATATAGGGTAGAGTTCTAGAGTGAACGCTAATGTATTTGCGAACTGAGTGAACAAATCTTGGCCATTGATTTACACACGTGGATGGCTAGGATTTAATCATCAAATCGTAAAATACACTAATGTATTTCATCATCAAATCCTGGCCATTGATCTACACACATGTATGGCCAGGATTAGTTCGCTCAGTTCGCAAACTACACTAGTGTTCACTCTTGAACCTAATCCTATATATATATATATTGGGGAAGGTTCATTGGGGAACACTAAAAAAGTGGGGAACAGTGGGGAACTGACTAAAACGAACTCCGATTGGACTCATTCCAGCGGCGTTGGAACCGGCTCGTCGAACCCTAACTAAGATCTCTTAACCCTAAATCCTAACTCCTAAACTCTAAACCCTAAAGCTAAAAATTAAGGCTAAAACCTAAGCTAAACCGTAAAATCTAAACTATAAACCCTAAAAGCTAAACCCTAAAGGCTAAAACTAATGCTAAACCCTAAAGCTAAACCCTAAACCCTAAATCTAAACCCTAAAGCTAAACTTTAAGGCTAAACCCTAAAGCTAAACCCTAAAAGCCAAACCCTAATATATTTAAGGTTTAGGGGTTATGATTTAGGGTTTAGGGTTAAGAGATCCTAGTTAGGGTTCGACGAGCCGGTTCCAACGCCACTGGAATGAGTCCAATCGGAGTTCGTTTGAGTCGGTTCCCCACTGTTCCCCATTTTTTTAGTGTTCCCCAATGAACCTCACACTATATATATATATATAGGACAACGATCCGTTAGGAACCACCTCTTATTGCAAGAACCGCGAGAAGCAATGTGAACAAAACAAAAAATGCCTAAAAATAGCTAAAAATCACACAAAAAAAATTAATATTTTTTATAAAAAAATCGCTACTTTTCGAGGCAAAAAAAAAAATTTTTTTGGCTACTAAAAGTAGCGATTTTAACATAAAAAATATTAAAAAAAAATTCGATTTTTTTTTATTTTTTTAGGTTTTTTGGGGGTTTAGTTTTTAGCATTTTAGCTTGGGGGGGTGGGGGAGGGGGGTTTAGGTTTTTTGGGGGTTTTAGTTTTTAGCATTTAGCTTGGGGGGGTTAGGTTTTTTTTTGGGGGGGGGGGGGTGGGGGGTTTAGGTTTTTTTTTGGGGGGGGGGGTTAGGTTTTTTTAGGTTTTTTTTAGCTATTTTAGGTTGTGTTCACATTGGTTCTCGCGGTTCTCGCAATAAGGGTAGTTCTCGCATGAACCTTACCCTATATATATGGGACCGCTAAAATGAAAACCACCTCTAGTTGTAAGAACCGTGAGAACTACACCGTACGGGGCGAGGTGGACCAAATTTTTTTTCATAAACGTAGATGCGTGTATTATAAACACATTTGTAAAAAAATCAAAAAAAATGTCGTGTGTGTAGTTTTGAGCACCACAAGTTTGCGTTTACGGGTACCATAAATTTCGTTTAAAATTTACGGTACCCGTAAACACAAACAAAACTACACACACGACATCTACGTTTGAATTTTTTAGCACCACAAGTTTGAATTTTTTTTTAGCACCACAAGTTTGAATTTTTTTTTTTTTTACAAATGTGTTTATAATACACGCATCTACGTTTATGAAAAAAAATTTGGTCCACCTCGCCCCGTACGGTGTAGTTCTCAAGGTTCTTACAACTGGAGTTGTCTTTCATTTTAGTGGCCCCCTATATATATATATAGTTTGAGGATCCTGTACATTAATCCAGAAGTGTGAGAAGTGTATTATAACACTAAATATAACATTATATAACACCATATAAACACCGTATAACACTCTGTAACACCATATAACACTATGTAACACTATATAACACTATATAACAAATATAACACTATTTTTTGTCTGATAGCATGTCTATGATAGATGTATAGTGTTATATAGTGTTATATAGTGTTACATAGTGTTATATGGTGTTATGTGGTGTTACATAGTGTTATACGGTGTTTATATGGTGTTATATAATGTTATAATACACTTCTCACACTTCCCACACTTCTGGATTAATGTACAGGATCCCTACCCTACATATATATATATATATATATATATATATATATATATATATATATATATGTTATAGAAAATTATACTTAAAAGAAATACTTACGTAATTTTGTTCAGCAACTGGATCAACCCAATTCCCCTGATTATCCGTGTGGGTTTTAGCATACGTAGGTACCCAATCTATATCCTGTTTAACAATAAACTTAGATTAGACATTAAATAAACAAAAGCTTACACACACGCACACATACATAAAACATTACATTTTTATAGGCGGTGCTACCGTATGACGACGTCCCCCCGCGGAATGGGAATTGTTGTTTCCCGCGTACTTGTTTGTTGGCCTCGCTTCTGTTAATATATTTTGGGTCCCGGAAACCTTCGATGGTTCTCAACCAGTTATCATAGGGCATATCCACGGGATGGTATGCCCTTGCCCTCTCAATATCGTCGTAACCTCCCTCCCTCATAAATAATTTTTTAGCTTCGTGCTTGCGGTCAGAGTACCGCTTCATAAGCACACTCCTAATACCACCCGTCAAGTTTTTCACCTCTAAATCACGTTCTACTTCATCAAAGTTCAAATTTTCCTACGAATTAAATAAAAAAGTTAAAATATTATATATAAATTAGATTTAACGATGGCTGCAAAATCGCCGTAAACGGGCCTTTAAACGGCTACAAACGCAGCCGCAAACGGTAGCGATTTCACAGCCCTTTAACGGCGCGTTTGCAGTCATTTAAAGGCCTGTTTACGGCTGCCAATGCGGTGTTAAACGGCAGCGAATTCGCAGCCGTTTAACGACGCATTTACAGCCGTAAACGGGCCTTTAAATGGCTGCAAACGCAGCCGCAAACGGCAGCGATTTTGCAGCCATTTAACGGCGTGTTTGCAGCCGTTTAAAGGCCCGTTTACGGCTGCAAATGCGTCGTTAAACGGCAGCGATTTCGCTGCCGTTTAACGGCGCATTTGCAGCCGTAAACGGGCCTTTAAACGGCGCGTTTGCAGTCGTGGGCTGCAAATGCGCCGTTAAATGGCAGCGATTTCGCAGCCGTTTAACGGCGCATTTGCTGCCAGTAAACGGGCCTTTAAAGGGCTGTAAACGCAGCCGCAAACAACAGCGATTTCGCAGCCCTTTAACTGCGCGTTTGTAGTCATTTAAAGGCCCGTTTACGGCTGCAGCCGTAAACGGGTCTTTAAACGGCTGCAAATGCAGCCGCAAACGGCAGCGATTTCGCAGCCATTTAACTGCCCGTTTGCAGTCATTTAAAGGCCCGTTTACGGCTGCAAATGCATCGTTAAACGACAGCGATTTCGCACATGTACGTTAACGGCACATTTGCATGTGCTTAAATATTTGATAAAATTTTATGCATATAACTTATTTACCCGTAAGTGGTTCATGATGGCTTCCCTGTGCGGTGGTGAAACGTTTTCTCATCCCATTTTATCGAACGGGATGGTCCGCCACATATACATGCCGGCCTCTCTTTAGGGACCACGGATCTTTAGCGGAGACAAGCAGTCGCCGCTAATGCCCTAATATTTGTCGCCGCTATTGGTTGTTAAGTCCCCAATCGTTGGATCAAGGTAAGGATCAACGGCTAGGGTTTGATCTTAGATGATGGGACGCAGATCGACCAATAGCGGCGACATTTGGACTGTCGCCGCTATTGCCATCACCGCTAATGGTATTGCTTTCTTGTAGTGGACATTTCTGTTAGTGCATTTATGTCTATCGCCTCCGTCATCTCAAGACCGTAGCAGAAATAGATTAAGTTTAGTGCTTATAGTGTTATATTTTTGTAAAAGGCAAGGTGGCATTTGTGTAATTAAGGGGAACTCTCCTTATAAGCCTTGGCCTATAAATAGAGAACTTAGGGTTCTCATTTAGAACTTTTGAGAGAGTCTTTGAACACTTTTGCTCATTTGTTACATTTGAGAGCTCTAGTTCTAGAGAGAGAAACTAGAGAGAGAAAGTGTTGTGCAAGTGATTCGAGGTTCTGTACACTATCAAATCTTCAATAGAATCACAGTTATAATTACTGTTCGTGTGTTCGGTCTCGATCGTACACGGATTCCGCACGTCGTACGAATCGGTTCGCAATCGTTCGGATTCAAACCGGTCCTAACAAGTGGTATCAGAGCAGGAGCTCGGTTGCGAAGATCAAATACACGATTTCATTCAAGATTTGATCAGATTCAGAGCCTAAATCATCCAGATTTGTCAAATTTCTCATATTTTCTTGTTCTTCACGTTTTTATCTGATATTTGTTGATTTGAACAGGTTTTCACGGTCGAAAATGGCTGATTTTTGGATATGTTGAGCGAATATACATGATCCACAAGCCTAGAAATTTTCAGATCAAAATTCCATGTAGTTTGGGAGATATTGTGATTTTTGTGGTCGAAAAAGTCGTGAAAATGATAACTGTTGCTGCTGTTGTTATTGATGTTCACCGCACGGATTGCCATCCGTGCGGATGACCATCCGGGTTGACTAGTGTTGACTTGATTTCTCGCCCGGACAAGATACTCGTACGGATAAAGTATCCGCGTTGACTGATTGTTGACCTATACGTACGGATAAGTCGCCCGCACGGACAACTTATCCGGGTTGACCTTCTTTGACTAACCGGACGAACAAACGAATAACAATTCACGTGATCACTATAACTCTTTGTCAATACATTCATGTGAAGCCATTGATAAATGTTGACTGCCATATACTAATTGGTCCTATTAGATTGAGTTTATAATCAATTTGGTCAAGATATCACGTGATCTAATCGACAAGCTTTAATTGAAAATCAGTTTTTCACTAGATTCATAGATAATGTCAGATTGCATGTGATAGATAAGAGTTTTGTCGGATAGTATATGTATGCATATGATATTTTTGTCAAATTTCTAAACTCATCAGTCATTTAATAGTCAAGAGGTCACGTGTTTGGAGAATATCTTACTTGCACGGATAAGGTTACTCGTACGGATCAGGTCACCCGTACGGATAACTTCACTTCATACGGATAAGGTCACCCGTGCAGATAACTTCATTTCATCCGGGTCAAAGTCTTGTTACTCGTACGGATTACTTCAGCTAAACTTCATCCGCACGGATACTCATCCGCACGGATAAGACAGTCGCACGGATCCCCACCCGTACGGATCACCTTAGTCACCCGGATCTCCATCCGAACGGATCTCCATCCGAACGGATCTCCATCCGAACGGATCTTCATCCGGACACTGTCCCACCCGCACGGATAGCAATCCGCTCGATCGGCAATCCGTGTCACGGAATTTCATTTAAAACTGTTGACTTGTGTTGACTCACTTGATCGGATACTCGTACGATTCATTTGTTTGATATTGTACTGATTGTGTTTGTTTGTTTGGCTCCAGTTGTTTGAAGATGTCAAGCAGTAAGGTTGATCATGATAGTAACAGTGAAAAAGCCCTTGCTTCTAAAGTTTGTACATTTACGATCAGTGGAAGTAACTTTATGGAACAGCACTGGTATTTCTGTTATACATGTGATCTGACCATTTCAAAAGGTTGTTGTTCTATTTGTGCAGATGTATGTCATCGAGGACATCGTGTTGTCTACTCTACATCAAGTAGGTTTTTTTGCGACTGTGGAGCAGGGAGTGTACAGGACAGCAGCTGTCAGTGTCTGAAACCTAGGAAATTCACTGGAGATGATGGGGATCAGATGCCTGAAATTGCTACTGGTAATCAGTTGGAAGTGAATGATGATCAAGAAACTAAGAACATGCCAATATTTGATCATGGTGATTCAGATTCTGAGGAGGAGCAGATTTCAAGTCAAACAAAATGTGAAGTTGTGATGACTGAAGAAGTTATACAAGAAGTTGTTACTAAAAAACAGCAGGTTTTTGAAGAAGTAAATTCAATGAAAGAAGAATCTGAAAAGCCTGTATCTGAGAAATCTGAACCAGTGATTAAGAAAGAGGTTGCAGAAGACACACTAGTCTTTGAAATTGTTCAGAAGGAGAAGAAACAGGCTGAAGATATTCAAACTTTGAAAGATGAGAAGAAAGCTAATGATGAACATATTTTGGAGTTGCGCTTGAACTGTGAAAAACTAAAAACTGAAAATGTCAAACTGTTGAGTGATGTGGACAGTTTGACATTGGAAAACAAAGTTTTAAAAGAAAAAGATTTTCAAAATCAAATCAAGATTTTAGAAGATGAGAGAGATATTTTTGGTAAAGATAATCTTGAAAAACAAATTGAAATCAATTCTCATCTTGCTAAAATTATTCAGCTTGAAAAAGAAGCTGAAAAAGCTCAGATTAAAATCAGAGAGCTTGAGAATAAATTGAAAAGTTTTGTGACTTCTGCATCACATGTTTGTCCAAAACCGATCAATTCTGTTCCAATAAGTGACAATGTCACAAATTTTGACAAAGTCAAAATTGAAGATTGTGATGACAAAGCTGATGATAAAATAGAAAAAGAAAAGAAAATAAAAATATTTTTAGATTTACAAGAAAAATTTAAAAATACTGTTTTGCAATCTACTGAAACAGGTGAATGTTCTAAGCAAAAACCTGTTAAGAAGAGTGTAGAACAGAAACAAAAAGTTAAAAATTTGAAAAATTTTAAAAATGAAAATAAAAGCTCATCAGTTCAGTCATCCAATCATTATCAAAAATCACAAAAATTTAAAAATGAAAACTCACAAAATGTTGGTAATAAGTGGTGCAGGTTTGACCACAGTGCTCAAAAGAAAAATCCAGCATTGAAGAGGAGAAATGATTATCACCAAGCCAAACAATGTTATGATCTGAATATGTGGTTTGAAGATGGTAGATGGTATGATAACAGAGTGTGCTACACTTGTGGTGTGAGAGGACACATTGCTGTTAACTGCCAAAGCTGGAGATTTGAAACGAGAAGATGTTTTGAATGCAATATTAAAGGACATATTGCCAAAGATTGCCCAAGGAGATCAATGGGAAGATCGAGGGTTGAATCTCAGAGAACGGTAAAGAAACTAGTCACTGTCAAGCCCAAAGAACAGAAAGTGGAAGATAAGAAAGTAAAGCTTTCACAGGGGCAGAGAGACAGACTGAGGAAGAAGAGGAAGAAGGCGAGAGAATACTTGGAGAAGATTTTGTCTTCAGGTTCACCAGTTGGTTCGAATAAAAGTTCTGATGAATCGATTCACTCGACGGCAAAGTCAAGAAAATCGAATTCTTCAGATGCAAATCTGAGGACAAACAAGAAGAAAAAGAAAGTTATTGGCGATGAATCTGGCTCATCCAAGTCAGACAAGCCAAGTTCGGGCAATGAATCTGATTCCACAAAATCAGAGGAGCCACAAGTTGAGGTAAAACAGGAAGAGACAGTTCCATTAATGAATGATGAGAACTTTCCACCATTACGAGCCGCAAACCTAAAATCAAAAGGTGTTGATGCTGAAAAAATGTTTAATAGCAATGTTAAACATATTTTTAGTAAGATGGCTGATGGTAAGGAAAAATGAGTGAAAGAATTTTATGAAGAAAAGAGAAAAGCTCAAAATGCGCCTAAAGCTGGTCAGGCTTGGGTGTCAAAATCTGTTGGTTGAATTCCTGACTTGCTGGAGCTTCCAGGTTGGTAAGTGTGAAGCAGGTATCGGCATTTTTCTTGAGAAATTCACAGGATGGTAACTGTGATATTTCATCTTACGAGTGGTTAATCAAGGACATTAAGTTGTACTTGATTTTCTACAAGTGATAGTGGTGTTTGACCTTATATTGTTAAATTTTCAAAATGGTTAAAAGAGAACAAGGTGATGAGATGACCCCGAACCCACAAGTGATGGGTAAACAAACTAATTTTTCCGGAAAAACCATTCTGATTAACACAAACTTAAGTGTTTTGAAATCATTATGGGAAAATAGTTTGTTGTAAGGGGGAGTTCTGATTGAATACGCCGAAACCCTCACGGCTGAACAAACATGATTAATTTCACAAGATTGAAAAACGGTTTTTAAACTGTCGAAAATCAATGGGTTGTAAATCATGGGGGTACGTTATATTTTTCTGCAAATCAGTGCATGTGAAGCAGAAAATGGATGGCGAGACAAAGCTATCAGTATTGGTTGTCAAATTTTCTTTAAAGGTTTTGCAGAAAATCCAAAAACATTAGAAAATTTGAAAATGACAAAAACATGATAAAAACCTATTGGCAAAAAGACAAAAACATTAAAAATTTGAAAATGAGTTTTTGCGTAAAAAGAGGAAATGATAGTACATCAGTAGACAGTTACAGTATGCTAAAGAAATGGAATGTTTAAATAGCGTTAAACAGTCTCACTAATGATGTGTCGGTAGATTTTTATACATTTAGTAAACTTTATCGGGATATAAACCTAAATTCAAACTTGCTTATTTCGTGGGGAACACTACTTGGATATATAGGTAACCCCTGAAATCTCGTTTGAAAGGTCCCTCTTTCTGAGATACTAGGTCTTTATGCTTAGTGATATCTGGGGTATTATCCCGGGACTTCTGATTTTGCGGAAGCAATGGCCTAGTCCCTGGAGAATACTTTCCGCATTGCTTGAAATATAGCACAACCCTCAGCTAAAAAATGATGAAACATTGAAAAAATGTTATTCTTGGCTGTTGTAACAAAAAGATCCTCTAAAGGGGACACACCAAAAGTCGAGCCGTCATCTCTCTGCTGAACGGAAGTTCTGACCTGAGCTCTCACGGTTTCGTACTATAATTTATTCCCCTTACAGATATCATCTAGGTATACTCACCTGTAAGACTGAATATTGGGATCTGGATACGGGAGTATATTCAAGAGGTGGGACACATGAATAAGTTTAAGTTCTTAATACATCTAATTCGTATCCTGAATCAGTTGAACTTTGTGTGAAAATTTAAGTGGATCAGTATATCGACAGTCTAAGTGAATTGTTTAATTCTTAATGTGTAACTAAGCTCAACGGTACTTGTGACTTGTCAAAAACTGATATGATCCTCTAACGCAAACTCAAACAAAAATATTGTCTGTAAATATGTTTGTACATATTTCTTTACTGCTTTATATTTTCAGAAAAAAAATACAAAAAGATTTTTGATTCTGCTTTATTTTCGACAACTGATGTCTGGATGCTGAGTTTTAAAATCTAAGTATGCTGATAGTGTTTCTGAAAAATAAAACAAGTTCATTAATTTGAAACTTGATGTTTTAAAATCAAAAATCAAAAACAGTTTGTGATATCTCCAAGGTCATTAATTTGGACTTGGATGATTACTGTGAGGGATTTGGATGCTTAGATTGTTAAAATCTGTAAAAGAGCTAGTTTCCGATCCGGTTCGTTGAAACTGCCAAATCTTTGAAGTTTGTTGATAGGGGGAGAGTATCAAGTAATCCTGGATATATTTCATATTATTATATATTAGTCCCAGGATCTTGATTTAGAAAGTTTAATAGAGCCAGGTTACGATATCTGGACAATCGAAAATGCTTTCATTGTAAAATATTTTAGCAAAAGTTGAGAGAGCCAGGTTTTCAATCCTGGATGTTCAAAACGTTGTTACTTATAAACGTTTGAGTGTTGCAGATGTTGTACCAGACTACGATCCCGATAGCAGTGTCTAAGGGGGAGTCTGAAGACGAGCTCAACGCAAGGGGAAGCGTGCATAGGCGCCAGGATTCTTTCCCTGAAGAGCTTGTAACCGAAAAGCCAGGTGTCGATCCCAAAGCACAGAAGCTTGACGACAGGGGGAGCCTGAAGAGTCTACCGAAAGAAGGAGCTGGAGCTGAAGACAGATCCACGGGGATTCTGTTCGAGCTAGAGAGAGAGAAAGAAAAGAAGCTACGAGTCTGAATGTTTGAGATTGACTGCGGCAATATCCAAGGGGGAGTCTGTTAGTGCATTTATGTCTATCGCCTCCGTCATCTCAAGACCGTAGCAGAAATATATTAAGTTTAGTGCTTATAGTGTTATATTTTAGTAAAAGGCAAGGTGGCATTTGTGTAATTAAGGGGAACTCTCCTTATAAGCCTTGGCCTATAAATAGAGAACTTAGGGTTCTCATTTAGAACTTTTGAGAGAGTCTTTGAACACTTTTGCTCATTTGTTACATTTGAGAGCTCTAGTTCTAGAGAGAGAAACTAGAGAGAGAAAGTGTTGTGCAAGTGATTCGAGGTTCTGTACACTATCAAATCTTCAATAGAATCACAGTTATAATTACTGTTCGTGTGTTCGGTCTCGATCGTACACGGATTCCGCACGTCGTACGAATCGGTTCGCAATCGTTCGGATTCAAACCGGTCCTAACAATTTCAACAACCAGTTTGTTTTTGTCTTATTTTAGCTTTCTGAAAATAACATTATAAAATATAGATTTATATTATAGTTTTCTGAAAATAACATTACAAAATTAACCCACTACTAATTTGAAAAATTCTTTTGTGTGTGCTTTTTACTATTCATTTTTTTACTACTTTATATTATTTTATTTATTACAAGTTGATGAACCACTAATAATTAAACTCTTGGTTACCCCTTTGTGAACCATATGTTTATAATCAATGTTGTAGAAGGCGCTAGGCGCTAGTTGGGCGGTGAGGTACCGCCTAGGGATTAATCGGGATTAATAGGGATTAATCGGGATTAATCGGATTGGACTTTTTAAGTATAATTTTACAAATTTTTTTATATATATAGATAACTTTATACTTTTTATTAATAAATTTACAAGTTTAGGAGATAACTTTATACTTTTTGTTAATAAATTTAAAAGTTTAGGAACCATATGTAAACTAGTGAAAGATAGAGGGGGTTAAATGTTAAAATACCTAAAATTAAATGTTAAAATAGGTTTATAAGTAATATTTGGGCTATAAAACAATGGGCCAGATTCAAAAATGGGTCAAATTTTGTGTTTAATGGGCTGTAAAACATGGACCGATTAGTCCGATTTTGACCGCCTGGGACCGATTTTGACCGCCTAAGACCGATTTTGACCATATCCGCCTAATTGGACCGACTAGCTAAAAATTAATCAGTAACTCACCGCCTAGCGCCTAGGCGCCGATTAATCGGCCGCCTAGGCCGATTTCTGCAACATTGTTTATAATAATGTGAGTAAGCTAATAGTAATAACCATATAACTCTTATAAGAATGTTTTACAGTTTGGTATCAATTTATGAGTTAACACGCTGCAAAACTTGTTTGTGATTTAATGTTTTTACGTCTATTTTTCCTCGATTTAACCGGTTCGTCATAATGTGCGGGGGTTCTAAGTCAAGTTAGTTATCATTTTCTATGTTTTACGTTTTGATCTAATTTCTACGAATTAACACACCTGAACGCGTGTGCATGGTTCAACTTTTTTATATCTAATTTTTGTTCAGTTTAATAGCCTGGCGCAACGCACGGATCCTAAACAATAGTATAGATTTATATCATATTACTAAACACATTATCTATATATTTTATTTTTTGGATATATTATATTACTAAACGCGTTGTATTTTATTTTTTGGATATTATATTACTAGGGGAAGGTTCAAATGAAAACCACTAGTTATTGTGAAGACTCGAAAACTAATTAAAAAAATCCAAAAAACATACCAATTTTTTTTTTTTTTGCATACCAATTTTCTCCATATTTTATATATAAAAAAATTTTCAAAAAAAAAATTGTAGTGCACATGTGTAATACTACACATGTGTATGTGTACTACAAATTTTTTTTTTATTTGAAAAAAATTTCTTTTTTTATATAAAAAAACCTGTGATTTTTATTAAAAAAAATTGAAAAGAAAAATTGGTGTGTTTTTTAGGCTTTTTTTAGTTAGTTTTCGAGTTTTCACAATAAAAGTAGTTTTCAGTTGAACCATCCCCTATATTACTAAACGCGTTTACCTATGTATTTTATTTTTTTTGGATCAGAACGCGTTCATCTATTTTATAAGTTTATTTAGCTCTCCCCCTAGAGTGCCCAGCTCTCTCCAGATTCAAAATCATCTTCAGCTCCTTCTAAGCATTGTAACTTCAATCCCTTTATTCAGTTCAAGATTTTCATCATATCCAAATCAAAGTTCATGTCTTCCATTGAAGAAGTGAATCACTTGCGCATTCCTCTCCAGGAATTATCAGATGCCACTAACGGATTTTCCGATCGGAATCTCGTTGCAAAGGGCGGGTTTGGGAAGGTCTATAAAGGCGTATCTGTAAAACATGGCAACAAGGCCATAAAGATGTTGCATCTTTGGGATGGGCTAGGGAAAGGGCAAGGAGACTCTGAATTCAAAACAGAGATTGCTTTACTTTCAGTTTATAAGCATGAAAACATTGTCTCACTTCTAGGGTATTGCGATGAAAACGGGCAGAAGATACTTGTGTATAAGTATGAAAGCAATGGAAGTCTGGACAAACATTTAGATCGCACAGATCTAACCTGGACCCAACGACTTCAGATATGTATAGATGCTGCCCGTGGATTGCTGTACCTTCATGATGATGTTGAACCTCATCTTAGAATTCTCCATCGTGACGTTAAGAGTGCGAACATTCTTTTGGATGAGAATTGGAAAGCTAAAATCTCTTATTTTGGGTTGTCTAAAATGGGTCCTGCGAATAAGCAGTCTACCTTTCTTATCTCCAATGCTTGTGGCACATTTGGATGTATCGATCCAGACTACCTGAATGCCGATTATCTCACACAAAAATCTGATGTTTACTCTTTTGGGGTTGTATTGTTTGAAGTTTTATGTGGAAGGCTAACACGGGTACCAAAGTACAATGACAAGCTT
>JARYGA010030872.1:0-80852 GCA_030545235.1 Helianthus tuberosus
TACACATTCATGTGCATTGAGGTAATGAGGTGTGTACCTCGTGCTTTGAGAATTAAAAAAAAATGATTTTTTATTTTTTAACCAAACACTATTTGGTTTTTTATTTGTAACACCAAAATTTTCAACTTTGGTTCCCTCTATACTTTTCATCTCACGCAAATTTTTTGTTTTTACGTTCCATTCTAATTTTTGCGAAATAACACAGCGCAACGTGTGTGTGGTTCAACTTTTTTACGTTGTCTATGTTTTCCCGTTTAACAGGTTCTAGATCAACCTAGTTATTCTTTTCTATGTTTTACGTTTCAGTCTAAGTTATTCGCATTAACACGTCTCAAGTTCAATATTGATAGCCCCGCAGCAACACGGAGGTGGTTAATACTAGTTTCCATAAATTAAAAAGGTTTACAATGTATAATATCAATATGGATGGTTGTGGGCTAGAGAACTTGTACCAAAGTCATGGGTTGTGTAAGCCCAAAGCATAAACACCGTGCCGTGCATAACCAAAATAATAACAATAACAATAATAATAATAATAATAATAAGAGTTAAATGCCATCTTAGTTCATGTGGTTCGGGTCATTTTAACAGTTTAGTCCAAATGTTTCATTTTTTGCCTGTGGGTAGGTCTATAAACGAACCAAACGAACACGGAAAAAGCAATGTTGGGTCATTTTCAGTGGCGGACCCAGGATTATTTCTCATGGGGTGCGGAAATTTCTAGGATCAGCTAGGTCGGTTCATATAATAAAAAACTTTGGTTCGGTGCGGGTCGGTTCAGTTCGGGTCGATTTCGGTCGAGTTTTGGATTTCTTTTTTTCTCATGCGAGGTTAAATATTAAAAATTTTCGGTCGAGTTGAGTCGGGTCGGTTCATATAATAAAAACTATTAACCAACTAATTAAATTTAAAATAGATAATAAAAATACTTAATCGTTATTAGAAATCTATAATTAAAATTAAAAATATAACTAAGCTAACTTCATTAAAACATACACCAACGTAAATAAAAAGCGTTTCATTGTTTTAACACCTTTCTCCTAACTTATTTTTACAAAGAGACGTCATTTCCAGTTTTAGATGATTAAGAATGTTTTTCAGTTATTTATTTTAAAAAATAACATAAATTTTAAGAAATTGGTTTTTTAAGATAGTAACTCCAAGTCAGAATAAGTAAATAATTGAATAGAGTTATAGGCAAATCCATTAAATATTCAAGTAAATCAAAATAAATTGCAAAAATAATGTAGTATTTATCGATAAAAAAAAAGAAAAGAAAAGTTGTAGATGTTGGAAGTGATTGGGCAATAGGTTATGTAGCTAGATTGTAGACTTGCAGCAAGTCAGCAACCCTTTTCTAACTTCAAATATAAAAATACATACCAATAAAAAAATGTGTTATCTTTTTCAAGCTTTCTTCTTCATTTTACTCTTTGGTTACAGAGCAACTATGGCTGGCCGGAATAATCTCTTGCACTTCATCTTCTCTTCCTTTTCTCTTTAGTTCCAGAACGTTTCATGGGGTGCGATGTCAAAATTTCTTGGGGGGGCGCTCGAGATTAAATCATATATTTACTAAAGAAAAATAAAAATTCATGGGGTGCGCCCGCCCACCCACGCTAACACCTAGGTCCGCCCCTGGTCATTTTGACAGTTTAGTCCAAATGTTTCATTTTTCGTTTGTGGGTCAAAAACGTATATACCAAAAATTTCTACACGAAAACCACAAACTCTCCATTACTGAGTGAAAAGTTCGAGGGGTCGGCCGCCCCCTCCCGCCTCCACTATGCTGCGGCCATGGGCTCAACTAGTGAGCGAGGTCAACCTTATTTTTAGTAAAACGACCCGAAGTTAATCTAATCATTAGAGGCACAACCCTAGGTACCCTAATTACAATAATTCTTGTTTTCCATTTTGTTAAATTAAAACTAAGTTATATATGTAACTAAACTAAACTAATTTTATTAATTCAAAACAATTTAAAAGTGAGTAAACTGCCATTTTGGTCCCTGATGTTTGGTCACTTTTGCCATTTAGTCCAAAACTCAAACCTTTTAAATCTGGGTCCATGTGGTTTCACTTTTATTGTCATTTTGGTACAAAAATCAAATCACCTGATATTTGACTAATAAAATATGGTTATTTTGTCTTTTTCCTCAGGGGCAAAATGGTCAATCTGAATTTATTATAACATATTATTAATTAAATTAATTAAATTAATTAAATTAAATATCCCTTTACCCAAGCAGATATATGTTCATCTTCTTCCTCTTCTCCCCACACCAAACCCTAATCCATCATTTCTCCCCATGCAACCGTCTGATCGACAATGGTGGTATGCACTTGTGGAGCCTCAACCCAACTGAGAACATCTTGGACAACACAAAACCCAGTTCGTCGATTTTATCGCCGCAACAAACCATCAAGTTGTGGATTCCTTGCTTGGGCTGAGACACTGAAGATTCAGAACTCGGCCATGATGATTCCTGCGAAGCTTCATATTTTCTTGAAGATTCGATTTCCTTACCTGTTATGCTATCAATCATGTTTCCTTCTTGGTTGAGCGTGTACCGGGACCTCAAAACAAACTCGAGTCACGTACCGAATCTGTTAGTTTGGAAAGAAACTATATTTTTGGCATCAATTCAAAATCTCAAGCAAATTTCGTATAAAGATCGTATATTCGAGCCTCATAAGTTTGCCCATCCTCATTACATCATAGAACTCATCCCAAACCTCTGTTTTGTGATTGCCGGAACCTCACCAGAGTTTCAATTTAACGTTGGAAGCCATGGACTGTTCAAGAATTCACATTTGGTATGAATCTTTATAACCAATGTTGTGTGTCCTATATCAAAACCCCTAAGTATAATGTGTTGATTAGTAACTGTGCTAATTAAATTTGGAGCAAAAAGGGTTAGGGTTCCGATGGGGCTGGGTTTTCTAATTGAAGAAGTTGACAGGGTAACATTTGTATAAATTCATTTAGGAAATCATAATTTAATTAATAATATGTTATAACAAATTCAGATTGACCATTTTGACGCTGAGAAAAAAAAACAAAATAACCAGATTTATTAGCCAAATATCAGGTGATTTGATTTTTGGAACAAAATGACAATAAAAGTGAAACCACGGGTATTTAGATTTAAAATATTTGAGTTTTGTACTAAAATAAAAAAAAAAGTGACCAAAACTCAGGGAACAAAATGGCAGTTTACTCTTTAAAAGTTTACTTAAAAATAAATAATAAAACTAAAAAATTACAGTAATTTCATTAATCTAGTCAGCTTTCCTTTTCATTTATGATGTTTAAACCAGAAGGTTAATTATGTAATCTTTTTGTTAGTGTTTAAATTATTTATGTAATCTTTTTGTTAGGTTTTTTTTAAAATTTTTTAATTCGTTTATTTTACTTTAAAAACCAAAATCGCAGCTACATCTTCCTCTTGTGAACCACCAATTACCACCGACTGCAAATCACCACCCCTCTCCCTCCCAAGTCCCAATGCTAAAAAACACACACGTCATCAACTAGTCGTTGCAGTTTAAATACCCGTTTGGTGTAGCTGATTGCCAAATCTGCGAGCCTAGTGGTGGTGTACTCGAAAGGGGTATCTGTAACGTACCCTGAGCACCCAATGTTATAAAACCAGTTCAAACCAGCTGGTAGTATCTGTTGAACAGTCTCTTAGAACCGGTTAAACCATTCGGTACATCCGATTGAACCGTTCGATACATCCGGTTAAACGATTTCTAAGCCCAATCTTATATGGTATAAAAACCGGATTTTAAAAGACTGTGAGCGCCCTTACAACAAGAGAAATATAAAAGATTGTGCTTTCTTAAGCATCTATATCTATACTATATAATAAAAGAAACTAATGAGATGACACATGTCATTCATTGAAGCCATCAATTAAAAGATAATTATAAAATTAAATTTAATATAAATTTAAATAATTCGTGTAGAAGATAATCTAATATTTTAAATTATTTATCAGATTTCTAAATTATTTATCCTGAAATTAACAAAAGATGTACCCTAAATATAAATTAATATAATGTTAGATTTTATATTTTAATGATAAGATATTCATATATTTTTATCAATAAAGCTAAAAGCATGATATTAGTTTCGTTATTTAGCAGAAGGTGATGGCTATGGAGTTAGATTTATTATTATTATTATTATTATTATTATTATTATTATTATTATTATTATTAAGTCTTACACTTTGGATATTTATATGTATCGCAAAACTTCAACTTTTATATATAACAAAGAACAAGGGCGTAGCTTTCAAGGGGCCGGAAGGGGCGCCCGTCCCCTCGAACTTTTCACTCAGTAGTGTTATGTATGTGCGTTTCGTGTAGAATTTTTTAGGTATATACGTTTTTGACCCCCCTCTTTTATAAAAAAAATTTACTTGTATAGAATTTTTAGGTTCCGACCCCCCGATGAAAATTATCAAGCTTCGCCACTGACCAAGAAGGGGACGGATAAATGAATAAAACCAAGTCATATGTATAAACCATTAGTCGAACTAATAAGAACCATCACCGCAATCACCCCATCCGTCGTATATCGAGTATATCCGTTAGTTTTTTTTAAAGATATACATTTTTATTATATGGTTTTTAAAAATATAACTCCTTTTTATTATGTAGTATATAAAATTAGATTTATTCAATCCATATAATACATAGGGTTCATAAAAATATAACTTTTTATTGTTTGATATATAAAATTACATGTGCTCAACCCCTATAACACATGAGTTTCTTAAAAAATTAACTTTTTTCATTATTTAAATATATAAAATTAAATTTACTCAACCCGTACATTATACAGTGTTCTTAAAAAACAACATTATTATTTAATATATAAAATTACATTTATTCAACCCATGTAATAAACGAGATTTTTAAATATATATTGTTTTATTATTTGATATATAAAATTATATTTATTCAACCCGTGTAATAAACGAGATATATATATATATTATTTGGTATATAAAATTATGTTTATTCAACCCGTGTAATACACGGGGTTCTAACCTAGTATTATTATATATCAAAATTTTTAAAGTCTCGGTTACTATTCAAGTTTTTTCTTTCTTTTTTGGTAATGTTTGGTATGCAACAATAAAAGGCGGAATGAAATGAACCATTATAAGTAAATAAGAGAAACATGTTTGATTTATCACTTAAATGAATCATGCATTACATATGACATTCCATTCCCACATAATGATTACATCCACCCCCATGTTTTTTTTTTCATTTCACCCCCCTTTTGCACCCATCATTAACACCACCACCATCGGCACCACCACCCACCAGTCGTCGCCACTCACAACTCGTCACTGGCGCCTCCCGTCACCTACCCGCCACCGTTGACACTCACCGCCGCCTTCGCTGCCACCAACCACCACCAATGCACACCGCCGCTATCGCCACCCCCACAGTCACCACCGTCACCCACCACCGCTGTCACCGCCACCACCAACCACCGTCACCGCCACCCACCACCCCCGTCGCTGCCAGCACCCACCATCGCCGCCACCCTCAACCTGCCACCGCCGCCACCAACCACCACCGCCCACTCGTCGTCGTTTCCACTCATCGTCGCCGCCTCCACAACCACCACCAACGACGCCACCCACACCGCTACTCGCCGCCGCCACCACCTTCCACGGCCACCTATCACTAGGAATGAGCATGGCACTCATTCGGTACCGAAAGTACCGGTACCGAAAAATGAGAAAAATTGGTACCAGTACCCAATATACAGGTACGGTACCGGTAGTTACCCGTGTTTTATATGTTACCGGTACCGAAAAACGGGGAAATTGGGTACCGATACTGAATATACCCGGTACGGATACCGATACCCTGTACCAAATGCTCATCCATACCTATCACCCACCCATAATTATCACCGATTTTATTCCTTCGTGTTTTCTTGCCTACCAAAAGTACAAGGTAATAATTCATTCCATTCCCACATGATAAACAATCAAGACATGGAATGGTAATGATCCATTCCATTACCTTGTTCATTCCATTATCTCGTCTATTCCATTCCATCGTCCATTCCATTACCCGTTACCTTATGTTTTTGTATTTTTATTATTATTATTTTCTATTACACCTCTATCTTTAATACATATTTTATATGGTTTCTCAAGTTTAATAAAAAAATTTTCTTCATTTTACTTTAATTTTTGTTCATATCGTATCCAGCTTAGTTGATTGATTTTTTTTTTTCTTTTTACACTACAAGCTCTGAACTATACATGAATAAATTATCATTTTGAGTTTTTAACGAATTTTCCGTTACATTTTTTTGGTGAGTTTTGTTTTTTATAGCAACTCTTCACACGAGTTATTTTATCTGAGTTTCGAATTAAAATTTTGTAATGTTTAAATGTTATTAATTAAACCGTTCAATGATTTAAACTGTCGGCAGTCATACCCAAATATACCATTGTGACGTGTTTATTTATCTACGTTTAAACTGATCCGCTGTAATGCTTGGTCGTCATGTTTGTCTTTATATACATTGAGGTGTAAATGTTGTTCGAATAACTTGACTTTTGTATACAAGGACATAACTTTTCTGTGACTTTCAAATATACGTCGTGACATGGTTTTTTTATCATCATGTTCGCGATTTGTTTATTTTTATCCATATTTTCGAACCGATGTGGAACATAGATCATAAACCACTAGTTATATATAAATGAGATGAACACCATATTAAATATCATGTTACGTCATTATACTTTACTAAAGTTAAAGTTGAACTTCTTTAAATTGTAAATATTGTCGTTAACTTAATTCTTAACAGATCCGGTGTCGTTAAGGCCATGGGATGTACTCTAACATTTTGGGTGTTAACAGTAACATGGCATGTTAACCGAGATTGCAAACCACTCTCTCTTTGTGTTAAGGGGCATTAAATAGGTTGTATGTTAACATGTTAACCGAATGTTAAGAAACATAATTAATTATTTTTTTATTTTTTCAAACCAAAAACCACTAAAAAATAGGGTTAGATGAAGTTAAAAGGGATTAAACCATTTCTTTGGAGTGGGGTAAAATAAAATGAGGAAAAAAGGTTGATGTGGCATTTAGATGGAGTTAAGATGAGTTAAAGTATACCCAAATTCCTAACTTTGAATCCATCACTTCATTTGCATACAAACATTAAATTATTGGGCCATTATTTTTTTACACATTCACTACTTTACAAATCAATAAGTTAGTAATTGCGACAATCAGGGGCGGACCCACCCCCATGCCAAGGTGGGCGGGCGCACCCCCGAGAAAAAAAAATTTAGTGTTATTATCCGACCAAAATTCCATCCGCACCCCTTGGATTTATTCGTCCGCACCCCTTGGAATTTTTCGTCTGCACACCTTAGGTAAAAAATATTATGGATTATATTAAAAAAAAATTAGTAAAGTCTGATTTGTTTTTTTTTAAAAAACTATCTATATTATATAAACTTATACTACCTAAACCCAAACCAAACCCATTATATAAACTTATCAATAGCCCACTAATAATCTAGCACATTAACCCACCTAAGTTAAAACTAAAACAATTAAAATAAGTCCAAAAACCCTTCAATTCCTCTCCCGCCTTCCCTCTATGCGACTGCCAGCGATCTTCATCAGTGATCAGCCATCACAGCATTACAGCAACAACACTGCAGGCCTGCAGCAGCCGATATCAGCCGGAATCCGCTCCAAACCAACTGGTAAGTTTTTATGTTTTTTATATGATTTTTCTTGATATTATATGAGAAAAGGGGTAATAAAAAACTTAAATAGGTATGAAAAATCGTGTGTTTTGACGTTGCGTATGGTTGTTTAGATGATTTTTAGGATGATGTTTTGGATAGATTTCAAAAAATGAAAACCTGTAGGGCGACATTTTAATTATGTTTGTAACAAGGTTTGACGTGTTTGACAAATATATAAATTTAGTTTGATATTCTTTTGTCTTACATGACCCGACCCGATACAACCGATTTTTTTACTTATGTACCTAGGGGCCTAAAATTTTTAAAAATGTTCCGCACCCCTATGGAAAAATTCCTGGGTCCGCCACTGGCGACAATCGATTAGATGCCTTTTGGATTATTTAAATACAGCTTCCGGGCGAACGCCGTTAGCCAAGTCTGACCTCTCCCAGCGCGGATCCGGTTAAGACAACGTAAGTCTGGGACAGACTTGGTTAGGGTCCCCGACTTGGGGATGTAAATACCTTAAGAAAGTTACCGTTAAAAAAAAAACATCAAATTATTGGGCCATTATTTTTTTACACCTTCACTACTTTACAAATCAATAAGTTAGTAATTGCGACAATCGATTAGATGCCTTTTGGATTATTTAAATACAGCTTTAACTGCATGATTAGACTTGTCCCTCACAATTTGTATCCTAATATTAAATTTAAAAACGGTATAAAAAAGCCATTTCTAACCACTTTGATATCTTTTTTCTTTCTTTTTTGCTAATTTAGTTATGTAACAAATTAACGACAACGATATAATCTCCTAAATATTTTTTTAACAGCAACTATGAATTAGATTTATAGAAAAGGTAGTTGGGAACATGAATAAAAGAAATTTGCCGTTCAAAAAGAAAATATACAGATCAACGCCCTATAACATAAACGAAGAGCACAAAAAGCATCCCATCAGAAGAAAAACGCACACCCAAACCTACACCTTAAGAAGAATCATGATGATGCAGCATACAAAATAAAAATCATAATCTTCCAACCCTTGAAAACCAACTGAATCAATCTGCTAGTAATGGAAATAGCGTGGACATAAGTGCAAAGCCTACTCTTTGCACTTTCAAACATTTCCATTCATGCACTCCCAACAAATTTCATGGTTCCAAAGGAACCACTAGTTTACTTTAGTGGTTTGAAAACAAGGAGTTAACCTTCATAAACAGTGATTGCCAAGATCAACTTCGTGTTCGCTATGCTAGCAGCGTCCTTCAAGCAAGGGCTCTCACGTGGTGGAACAATGAAAAGAAGAACCGTGGAACAGATTCTGCCCTCGCTATGCCATGGGATGAGTATTAGCAACTGATGATCGAGGAATTTTGTCCCCCAAACGAAATGCAAAAGCTTGAGGAAGAATTTGGAACCTCAAACATGTGACAACTGTCGAAAATCCAGGTATCCGTACAATTAATTAATCTTAATTAATGCTTAATGACTGTGCTGAATTACAAATTAAATGCTTTCTGATTACTGCCATACACATACATGTGCATCATATATTGTTTAATGTCATATCAATATTGCATGAAAGCTATATTGCCTTGAATGATGCACAAAGCACAATTAGCACACTAAATGGATAAATCAGCAAATGCTGACAAAACTCAGCACATAGACAGACAGTGTTTTGAGACCCAGTATGAGCCAGAAAATAAGTACTACACTAGTATAGAGTGTAGGGAAGTAAGGACCACAAAACTGTTTTTCTAGGTGATAGTTTAAGTGCCGGAAAGTGCCTAAAACTCACCCAAAGTGCTGAATTCAGCAAAATTCAGCATTTTAACACATTAATATTATGCAGAAACATGATAAAATGGTCCTGAATGCTTTCCTAAGTGTCGGGAATTAAAAGTGTCACAAAAGGGTACATAAAGAACACTAAACTGTAAGTTTAGCACTTTAACAAACCAGTATCCAACCGAACAACCAGACACTACCCGAAACACCAAATTTACACTAGAAGCACTGTTTTAATATTTCCAAGCTAGTTATGATCCCCGAACATCATAACACCTCCTAAAAATATCTAATAACTGAAACACGTAACGAATACTTGAACATGAACTAGATTGCAACTAAAGGTTTAAACCTACACCTAGACCCCCCACCTATGGGACGGCCATACTTGGCCACATGCCTTCAAGATTTTATTTCACTATTAAATTAGATCTTGTGCTTACTTTTTGTAACATATTACACATAAGATAAATGGAAAGGATGGTTATAAAGAGAACATGGGAGGTTAAGGATTCATATTATCTCACACACACTTCACACTCATCTTCCTCCCTCTCTTGCTCCCATTCTCGGCCGAACACAAGCACAACCACCACCACCACCACCATCATCATACACTCATCTTCATCCATTCCAAGATCATACAAGGGTGTTAGAGTCCATACAAGGAAGCTTGGTGGCTTTGGATCTTGAAGGACCTTCTCTATTATAAGCTTGTTTAGTAAAATCTTCATGAATATAAGTTATCATGCTTGTTGATCTTTGATTGTTTGTAGAAGTGATGTTAATCATCATAAGGTCTTGCTAAATCATGATCAAAAACATAGTTTAGCAAGATGTGAAAGTATAATTTGTTGAAGGATGATGGATCGTCCACACTTAAAGCATGAACTTGAAAGAAATAATGTTTTCTTGAAAAACCATGATTAAAGTGAGTTGGTGATGATATGGATCTAAATATTTATGAAGGATTTCAAAGAAACCAAGTTAAAAACATAAGTTTCATATAATCTTGGTTCTTACATAAACAAGACTTGTTTTTAGTGATTAACCAAGTGTGGAAACACTTGTGTAACAAGAAAATTTCATTAAGAAACATTTTTGTAAAGCATGATTACAAGTTGTAAACATCTAAATCTTTCAAGAATGATGTTTTAAATAAACAACCACCCTTTGGAGGGTAACTAAACTCACTAAACACACTACCAAGTTACTACAAATTTTCATAAACTTTCAAGTTCATGAAGTGGTAGATTAAGCATGGTTTTGGCAAATTGGTAACTGTAAGTTGTTTAGAGTTAATTATGAATTGATTGTGATGATTTTACAAAAGAAAATGATATGCTTGAAAGCATGGAAACCTCCATTTTTAGGGGAAACTATGGCAAAATTTTCTAAAAATATAAATACTTAGAAAATATTTATAAACATACACTTACAAGTGTATTTTCAACAATAGATGGTTTCATAAACTTTGCCATAATTTTTGTTACAAAAATATAAGTATTGGAGGTTGGTTTTTTATAAATAAAAGTGGTTAAATATATATTTAGAATATATATATATATATATATACAATGAAGACACACATGCGTGATTATTTGTATACTTTGTGTGATAGTTATATTATTTTAGGACTTGAAATAATATAACACATCACAATACCAAGGATTACCATCCAAAATATTACCAAGATCCCAAGGAATAAGTACATAAGTTACACACAAAATATTGGTAAAACCGAACAAGAAATGTAACTTACAAAATATTCCGGAACTTAATTCGCAAGTATATTTTGGTAAATAATATTTTGGACACAAGGAATCGAAAGTATGATTTTTATGATTATCATAAGAGTATATCATATTTTGACCAGAAGGAAATATATGATTTTTGGTGAATAAAAAATTATATATATTTTCCTTGGATTTATTAGAAAATATATTATTTTTGGGAAAATATATATTTTCTTGAGTAAACTTAAAATACATTATTTTTGGATAAAGATAAGTTTATATATATTTTCTAAGTTAGACTTGAAAATATATTATTTTGGAACTACAAATATTTTGCCAAGAGAAAAATTACAAATAATTTTTCTAAGTAATATTTCTTAAATATATATATTTTGGAAATATATATATTGGTGGACTTTTATTAGAAATAATATTCCGGAAAGTATAAAATAAATTTAAGTATATGGATACTTAATGGACACAATAAAATACGTATCCTCACACGTATAAATACTCACCGGAATACGACCCCAAAATACGACAAAAATACACATGTATAAGATACCCCCATCATTGGGAAGGAAATACAAGTATTAATACTTGGGAAGTATTAAGTTAATAAATATTGTTTAACAATTATTCCAAAAATTTTATAATTATAATTTAAGTTGAAATATTAACTATTTTGACAATAATTATATAACTTGGAATAATATCGAAGGCATAAAAGAAACGTAACTCAGAAACGTTAACACTAAGTCAAGGCACGGCCCATTAGTCTAATAGACATTAGTACGTTGTAGGTAGTCGTGTTCACCGAAGAAGTTCGAGTTACGATTGTTGAAGACACAAGACTGTGAGTTTCGTGTTCCCCCTTTTTCTTTAACTGTTTTCAGTTTTATAACTTCGGGGGTGAAGTACATGTTACAATTGTTTACAGACATTATTATTTGGTATAGTTAGCTATGGAAGGGTAAACTTAGATCATGTGAGTGGTGGGCATAACACTTAAGGCGATCAATCCTCGTTGTAGGCCCGAGGGACATGAGTGATACATCTATTTGGGTGCAGCGAGCCCCGCCCATGTTGGACCAGGGTTGGCCCATGGGTAGACTATGTCTTACAGCCGGAAGCCCGGTGCAAAATTTGCTAGGTTTGAGCTACCTGCATCACGTCACACATATCAATGGCCTTGCAAACCATTGATGATCTGTTTTTCCTTGTTGCTTTCATACCGGGATTTATAAACTTACATACATACTTACAGTGGTTTCAAAGGTTTATACAAACACACAATCAAACACACGAACTCGCTCAACTTTTGTTGATGTTTTCAAAATACATGTATTTCAGGGAATTAGTAAGTGGATCTGGCGGGCGATGGAAGTTTCATGCTGCGTTGTGAATAAAGATGTCATCCATGGTTTTGAGGATTGGGTTGGGTGTCTTATTCCTGGACGAGACACATCTTCCAAACCTTGGTTTTATTTAATGTCTTTTGATGAGAACTTAGTGAACTCTTAAAACAATTCGTATTGTTTGTAAAACTTGTGTTTGAAGTCTAGTTTCAAAACAATGGTGTTATGTTTTAAACCTATTTAATGGATGACAAATCTACGGTTTTATCATATAGTTGCTATTATGATTGAATGTAATGGTATTAAGAAAGTCACACCATAATCACGCTTCCGCAAAAGTCAGAGTGTGACAGCTTAGTATCATGTCACACCACCAAAATCCACATGAGAAGTACTACCACGGGGCATGTGACTGACCAGGATCCAGCCACCAATTATACTAAGCATTTAAATAATAAGAATGTTCACCAACCATAAGGGTTAGTAAATACCATAGTTAAAGTTCAAAAGTTTTAAGTTCAAATAACAGTTCAAGTAAGTAGCGGAAACAAAGGGTAAAACAGTTTAAAGAAAGGTTCACAGTTCAAGTTTATTATAGAACCCAACACACGGGTTAAGACGACCACTACACATCCCCAAGCTGCAAGCTCCTGAGTCACTGAGTACCTGCAAAGCATGCAGTAGGGTATCAACATAATGTTGGCGAGTTCACGAGTTTGTCCAGTTTTTAATTCCAAAAACTTGTTTCAATAGTTAATTTACTCATGTATACCATGCCAAGGGGAGCTACCCCTTAAGTAAGCTACTAAACTGGTTTACAATACCGAATACTATGCGACCGTACGTTTTGCCCCGTTTGTCAATGTTCTATCATCATTGGCGGTTTGCCAGAGTCTATTAGTTCACTCCCGATCCCATACGCGGGCACTGTGTGAGGCTGGTGAGACCTAAATAGACCTATCAACTAATAACCCATTCGTCTGGTCCCGGCGACTAATCGGTATTAAGTAGTAGGGACTTGAGTGATAGAGTTTCATTTAGTATTGCTTGTTGCATCCAATATAAATAGTAATTAACTAAGGGTCGTGCATAAGGGGAGGAAAGTAGGTTTGTATCCCTCACAAGGGGATAGCGTTGTTTTAAATTTCGTTTCCCAACCACCGGGAACGCATGCTTTAAAAGTTGTGAACTCACCTTGGGTTGCTCGGCAGATTAGTTTACTTGGTCAGGCACGCTGGTCACCACCTCCTAACATGGTTACCAGTATGGGTCAGGCTCGGATACAATTAAGTCACGTATATCCTACACGTATCTAACACATAGTATGCATACTGTTATCTGTTGAGTTATTGGGCCTGCTCTAATGTTTGAACAGTTGATCATAACAGCACATAACAATAGTAGCACAGATACACAGTCCAAAAACACGTTGTCATATATGGTGGTCCAATAACTGAGTCGGACAACCCAGTCGAGACCAGGTGGTCTCGACTTGAGAACACGGGGTCTCAAGTCACAACCAAGCGGTCTTGAGTTACTGATGGGCAGTCTCGAGTGGTGCAGGCATGAGTCGCAACCTCAGAGGTCTCGAGTTCAGTCTCGAGTCGAGATCATGAGATCTGTAGTCAAGACCTTGCTGGTTTCGAGTCCTTGATGTCTGCTGTTTGGTCTCGAGTTGTCACGTAGATGGTCTCGAGTTGAGACCGGGGGTTTCGACTTACACCTGATGATAGAATCCTTCTAGAACATGTGCCAGCTCTTTGTACTAACCAATAGAATTGTAATATCATGATTTTATGTACTAACCAATCAAATATCACAAACATGTTTCCTTGTCTAATTCCTAACCAAAACGGATCAAACATAGCATTTTCAAATATTTTTCATGATCTTCAAGTAGTTCATCTTACACATACTCATGCATTCTATGAACAAGAATCATAACACATAAGCTAGATATCAAGGCCATCTTGCAAACCATTACCGAATTATCCTTACACTTTCTAGAATGAATCCATTGTTCAAAACACACTAGCTTACCCATATCATTCAATATTTTAAATCATTCATTCGGTTTACAAGAAGCACATTGTTCATCAACAAGTTGCATGTCACGGTTTACCCATCATTCATCATTTAAACATTCAAAACAACAAACACCTATTATGCTACACATTCATTCAAGTAGTATCATAGTATACCCTAAAATCACCTTAAAGACCAAACAACTACAAAATACTTACCGGCTATTGAGGGTATGGAGGATCGATGAACTAGCTTCCGGATGATGATAATGAGCTGATTCCGAGAGTCCTATGGCTGTCGGTCGAATCCGAGAGGTGAGGAGGAGGATTGTGGTGGTGTTTTAGGGTTTTAGTGAGAGAAAGTGGATGAGGTGAGAGAGAGAGAATAAGAGAATGCTTTTGATTTGATGCAAATGGTGGTTGCCAAAAGTGGAAAGGTCGGCTATGAGCATGGGTTTTATACCCATTTCGGGTGGTGCACCCTAAATGGATTCCACGTGGGCTTCACGGGTGATGCTCAACTGGTTTGGTTCACTCGAGACCGCGTGGTCTCGGGTCAGGTCCTTATGGTTTCGGTTCACAGTACACGCATACACACACACATATATATATATACACTACATACACATAACTTAATACAAGGATCACATAGCACACCAAGATAATTCATAAACTTTCATTTAAAATGTACGTACACATAATGCTATTACAAGAAGGTTGCTCGGGAAAACCAAGAGTGTCACATTATAACCCCATGGTTTAAGAACTTTCATCCTGAAAGTTAAAGCGCAACCACTGTCAAGCTAGTATGCGTGAGAACGTTTCGACGGGGTGTCACATCATCCCCCCCGTTAGTTTGGAATTTCATCCCGAAATTCTGATGTAGCTTCAGTGCTGGGGGTTTTGTCTGGGAACAACTGGGGATATTTGCACTTCATCTGGTCTTCTCGTTCCCAGGTAAACTCTGGGCCACGACGCGAGTTCCAGCGGACTCGTACGATAGGTATCTGGCTACGTTTGAGGGTCTTGATCTCTCGATCCGTGATCTCAATCGGTTCCTCAGTAAAGTGTAGCTGATCGTCAAATGTGAGTTCCTTGAAAGGAATTATGAGTGTTTCATCTGACAGACACTTCTTCAGATTAGACACGTGAAAGACGTTGTGCACCGCACTCAGCTCTTCAGGCAGATTCAATCTATAAGCAACCTTACCGATCTTCTCGGTAACTTCTAATGGTCCGACATATAGCGGATTAAGCTTGCCCCGTTTTCCAAAATGAACCACACCCTTCCAGGGTGAGACTTTAAGTAGAACCCGGTCACCAACCTGGAATTCTAGCGGTTTCCTACGCTTATCAGCGTAGCTTTTCTGACGGTCACGAGCTGCCGCCATGCGTTGTCTGATCTGGGCAATCTTTTCCGTAGTCTCGACTACAAGTTCCGGGCCAGTAATTTGGCTTTCGCCAACTTCCGCCCAACATAGAGGTGATCGGCATTTATGACCGTACAATGCCTCAAAGGGTGCTGTCTGAATGCTGGTGTGGTAGCTGTTGTTGTAGGAGAACTCTACCAACGGTAAGTGTCGTTCCCACCCTTTTCCAAAATCAATTACACATACTCTCAGCATGTCTTCAAGCGTTTGGATGGTACGTTCCGTTTGACCATCGGTTTGCAGGTGGTAAGTAGTGCTCATATCCAGACGTGAGCTAAACGATCTATGCGTAGCTTGCCATAATTCGGATGTAAAGCGTGGGTCACAATCAGATATGATAGAGATTGGCACTCCATGCCTAGCAACTATTTCCTTCAAGTAGATGGCAGCGAGCTTCGAATACTTATCTGTTTCCTTGATCGTGAGGAAGTGTGCCGACTTGGTTAGGCGGTCCACGATGACCCAAATGGTATCGTTCCCGCTTTGAGACCTAGGTAAACTTGTAACAAAATCCATGGAAATCTGCTCCCATTTCCATGTTGGCAGCTCTGGTTGTTGCAACAAGCCCGATGACTTCTGGTATTCGACCTTGACCCTAGCACATGTTAAACATTTGCTAACGTACTTAGCAATGAGAACTTTCATGTTAGGCCACCAATACAGAATCTTGATATCGTGATACATTTTATCGGCACCAGGATGTATCGAGTAGCGTGACTTGTGCGCTTCATCCATCACAAGTTCTCGGATATTTCCATAAGAGGGAATCCAAATGCGACCAGCAACGTAACGAATACCATCGTCCTTGAGTTCCAACCGTTTCTCCATACCCCGCAGGGATTCGTCTGGGAGGTTTTCAGCCTTAAGTGCTTCATCTTGGGCATTGCGGATCTGACTAGGGAGGTTCGAGTGGATAGTGAGCTGTAAAGCACGAACACGCTTAGGTTTGGTTTCCTTCCTGCTGAGGGCGTCGGCCACCACGTTGGCCTTGCCTGGATGATACTTGATCGCGCATTAGTAGTCGTTAAGGAGTTCTACCCATCTGCGTTGCGTCATGTTTAACTCCTTCTGTTCCAAAATATGCTGGAGACTCTTGTGATCGGTGTAAATCATGCACTTGGTACCGTACAAGTAATGTCTCCAAATCTTGAGTGCAAAAACGACCGCTCCGAGTTCCAAGTAGTGCGTCGTGTAGTTCATCTCGTGAATCTTGAGCTGTCGAGAAGCGTAAGCGATAACTTTCTCGCGTTGCATCAACACGCGACCGAGTCCATGGATAGACGCGTCGCAGTAAACCACAAAGTCGTCGGTACCTTCAGGTAACGATAGAATAGGAGCACTACAAAGGTTATCCTTTAGCTTCTGAAAAGCAAACTCCTGAGCATCATTCCATTTGTAAGCGACACCCTTTTGGGTGAGAGTCGTGAGAGGTTGAACGATCTTCCAGAATCCCTTGATGAATTTACGATAGTATCCTGCCAATTCCAAGAATTGTCGAACTTCGGTCGGAGTCTTCGGTGTAGGCCAATTCTTTATAGAGTCGATCTTAGCTGGATTGACGTGAATTCCGTCCTTATTGACCACGTGCCCAAGGAAATGGACTTCTTGAAGCCAGAAGTCACATTTTGAGAACTTGGCGTACAGTTGCTCATTGCGAAGGAGTTCGAGAATAAGACGTAGGTGTTGTTCATGCTCTTCTTGGCTCTTTGAGTAAATCAGGATGTCGTCGATGAACACAATCACAAACTTGTCGAGGTAAGGCTTGCACACTCGGTTCATGAGATCCATAAAAATAGCAGGCACGTTGGTCATCCCAAAAGGCATGATGAGAAACTCGTAATGACCATAACGTGTTCTGAACGCAGTTTTGGAGATGTCCTCGTCGTGGACTCTTAGCTGATGATAACCTGATCACAAATCAATCTTAGAGTAGTAGCTCGATCCTTGCAACTGATCGAATAGATCATCGATACGAGGGAGTGGGTAGCGGTTCTTGATGGCAACCATGTTCAGCTCACGATAGTCGATGCACATGCGGAATGTGCCATCCTTCTTCTTGACAAAGAGCACTGGTGCTCCCCAGGTTGACGAACTAGGACGGATAAATCCTTTATCCAAAATTTCTTGCAGTTGCGTAGAAAGTTCCTTTAGTTCAGCGGGGGCTAGTCGATAAGGCGCACGAGCTATAGGTGCCGCTCCGAGAGTTAGCTCGATTTGAAATTCAAGCTGACGGTGAGGAGGGAGTCCAGGTAATTCTTCAGGAAATACCTCGGGGTAGTCGCGTACAACTGGAAAATCTTCGATCCTGTTTTCCTTTTCCTATGTGTCGGTGACAAGTGCTAAGATAGCGGTGTGCCCCTTTCGTAAACACTTCTGGGCTTTCAAGAACGAGATGATGCCTGTGACTTCTCCGCCTTTGTCACCTTGAACGATGAGGGGTTTTCCAGAAGGACGGGGAATACGAACCATTTTCTCTTGACAAAGGATTTCAGCCCGATGTTTGGATAACCAATCCATACCAATGATGACGTCGAAGCTTCCAAGAACGATAGGGAAAAGATCGATGCTAAAGGTCTGACCAGACAATACTAGTTTGCAGTTACTTATCACTTGTGAGGCCTCGATGTTTCTACCATTTGCTAACTCGACGGTATGCTTAGGACTTAATAATGTAGGTGTACACTTAAGCTTCTTACTAATACGTAGGGATACATAACTAGCATCGGCTCTGGAATCAAACAATAAAGAAACATAATGATCATCGAGTAGGAACTTAACCGCCACGATGTTGGGGTCGTTCCTAGCTTCTCCAGCTCCAATCACAAAAGCCCTTCCTCTTGCACCATTTCTAGCATTGTTGTTGTTTTGATTGTTGCTCCCAGCGCCCTGATTGTTGTTGCGGTTCGGGTTCAGTTCAGGGCAATCCCTTCGCAGGTGCCCTGTTGCTCCACATTTGAAGCATCCACGGTTGTTCCCTTGCTACTGTTGTTGCTGAGGTTGTTGCTGGTTCTGCCTAGCTGGAAGCTGGCTTCTACAGTCTTTGGCTTCATGCCCCATCTTGTTGCATCGCTGACATTGGCCCTTTCCACATGGCCCACTGTGGTGTCGGTTACACTTGGGGTGGTTCCCTCGATAGCCACCCTGTTGCTGAGGGCCTTTGTTGTTTTCAGTCTTCCTTAGCTGAACTGAGGCCTGAGTCGGGTTAGCATCCTTACCCTGATTTCCATCCCACTTATGTTTGTTATCACTAGAAGTTCCAGTAGTAGCACTGATCCTTTTGGGCAACTTTCCCTGTTCCACAGCCTAATCAGTGAGTTTATGAGCAAGACGAATAACTGGTTGAATGGTAGTGAGGTTAGCTGAGGTGACCAAGCTCTGGATTTCTGGAACCAAACCCTTGATGTACAGTTCGATCCTTCGATAAGCAGGTCAAGACATGTTTGTACAGAGAGCAACGTTGTCGTTGGACTGCTTGGTGTAGGCTTCAATCTCTGATCCAACCATCTTACGCTCGAAGTACTCATTTTCGAGCTTGTGGATGTCATCCATGTGACAGTACTCTTCCTTGATCATGTTCTTGAAATCTTCCCAGGCAGTAGCATTAGCAGTTTCCAAACCGAGCATCTGAATCTGCACTTTCCACCATGAAAGCGTGTTTCATTCAAGCGTACCAGTAGCAAACTTCACCCAATTAGCAGGGGGACACTCGCAGACAGCAAACACAGCTTCGGCCTTCTCAATCCAGTGCAGAAGACCTATGGCGTCCTCAGTGCCATTGAAAGGGAGAGGCTTGCAATCTATAAAGGTTTTGAAGGTACAAACATGTGGTTGCGTAGGTGCAGGCTGACCTGTCGTGAGAAGCGAAGCGAATGAGTTTTGAGGTGAAAAGCCGATGCGGGAGTAGGATCTATACATCCTAAAATAACGAGTTCACCTCCAGGGTGAGCTGCGAAAGCTGCAGCCACCATGTTGATCAGGTTAGTGAACTGAGCCTGAGTCATGTTTACGTTTCCTCTTCCACGTCCGCTCATTGTCTTCATAACCAGAAAACATAATATGAGTGAGATGTCGTAGTGTAGTTAGAAGGAGATAGAAGAGGGAGATGTATCTATCTGACTAGGCACACTAGTACGTATAGTAGAGCATAGACATAAAGTAAACAAGCAAGTAAACACAAGTCCGAGTCATGAGGTCTAATACGTCGAGTCTTGCACTTGGAGTGTAGTGTCGTCACGAGTCATGGGTTATAGTCTGGTTTTTCTCAAAAAGGCTTTTCTTCTTTTTAAAACCGAGTTCACTATAACCAATGGCTCTGATACCAATCTGTCACACCCCCAAAATCCACATGTGGAGTACTACCGCGTGGCATGTAACTGACCAGGATCCAGCCACCCATTATACTGAGCATTTAAATAATAAGAATGTTCACCAACCATAAGGGTTAGTAAATACCATAGTTAAAGTTCAAAAGTTTTAAGTTCAAATAACAGTTCAAGTAAGTAGCGGAAGCAAAGGGTAAAATAGTTTAAAGCAAGGTTCACAGTTTAAGTTTATTATAGAACCCAACACACGAGTTAAGATGACCACTACACATCCCCAAGCTGCAAGCTCCTGAGTCACTGAGTACCTGCAAAGCATGCTGTAGGGTATCAACATAATATTGGCGAGTTCACGAGTTTGTCCAGTTTTTAATTCCAAAAACTTGTTTCAACAGTTAATTTACTCATTTATACCATGCCAAGGGGAGCTACCCCTTAAGTAAGCTACTAAACTGGTTTTGTCACACCCCCAAAATCCCCACGCGGAGTATTACCGCAGGGAGCGTGACATGACCTTGTGCGATCGGCACTGTCTTGTGCGATCCATAAGTCTTGTGCGATCATGCATATCCTGGTTGTACCCTGTGCTTTGTGTGATTGTACCAAATCTTGTGCGACTAGCCCTTGTGCGATCCAAGGGCTTGTGCGATCAGAACGGGTGTTCTGATCTTCTGTGATTGGTCTTGTGCGATCAGATCAGATCCTATATGATCTGATCTTGTGCGATTCAATTTAATATCCGGAAATTATGCTAATTAGTTATATTGTTTCCTTTTATGCAATTTATCAATCAATTCCAACAGTTTCCATCTAAACAAATAATAGATCAAATCAAGCAATTTCCAACTAATTCTCGTGAACCCTAACTTAATCATCATACCAATCATGCATAATAATTTAACCTTCAACCAGATTTTCACACTAATGAATTCAAGGACTAATATGCGACCTATACTTATCAACAGGAATCAAACTAACCATCTGAATACAATAACATACAGCCGATTACATTCATTCGGTTCTAGATCGTTATTTTCATCACAAGATTATCAACCCTATATTGAACTAACATATTACACTTGTGAGCCGATTTACATGAATTCTAACCTCATTCATTGATATCACAATCAATCATGTATCGTTTGTAATTTGTCATGTGAGAACATATAATCATAATATCATCTAATCAAAACAGGCGCTATGAAACACTAACCGGTTAGGAGGTAGAACGAAGGGGGATCCGAACAAGAAGGTCTTCGATGAGAAAGGGTGTTGCCGTCGGCTTCGAGAGAGAAGGAAGAAAGAGTAGGGTTTGTGTGTTTAGGGTGTTTAGAAAATAATGAGGAGTATGCCCCCTCATGTGGTTATGCGCATCAATGGAATGGGCCGAACCCACACATGGGTAGCCCTTTGGTTCGATTACACAAGAGTGTGGGCCGAGAGTGGTGTGGAACCAAAGCCCTAAGGCTTGTGCGATGACTTGTGCGATCGAGTTAGAGTTGTGTGGTTGGGTTCGAGTCATATATATATATATATACATACATACATTCACATAATACAAACATAATATTTCATTAAAACCTCGTATCACGTAAACACATATTGTTCAAACAAGTTACATCGAAGTACAACTAAAGGTTTGAAATACGAGTTGTCACATTATCCCCAAGTTGAAAGAAATTTCGTCCCAAAATTTAGCACGTACTCACTGAGGAAGCTAGTTAAGTCGCATGGTTTCCTGGTTTTCCTGGGGTGTCACATCCTTCCCATGTTGGTTTGGAATTTCATCCCGAAATTCCGCAGCAGCTTCCTCCTCAGTAGTAGTTTCACTGTTCACGAACAACTAGGGATACTTGTGTTTCATTTGATCTTCGCTCTCCCAGGTAAACTCTGGGCCATGACGGGAGTTCCAATGAACTCGAACAAGAGGAATTCTAGTGCGCTTGAGAACCTTAACGTCTCGGTCAGTAATCTCTACTGGTTCCTCGACAAATCGCAACTGATCGTCGATTGTGAGCTCCTTGAGAGGAACCATGAGGGTCTCATCTGACAGACACTTCTTCAGATTCGAGACGTGGAAAACATTGTGAACTCCGCTGAGTTCTTCAGGTAGGTTCAGTTTATAGGCCACTTTGCCTATCTTTTCTACTATTTCAAAAGGTCCGACATATCGTGGGTTGAGTTTGCCTCGTTTGCCAAAACGAACAACACCTTTCCAAGGTGAGACTTTGAGTAGTACTCGATCCCCAACCTGGAACTCGAGTGGTTTCCTGGGCTTATCAGCGTAGCTTTTCTGACGGTCACGAGCTGCCGCCATCCGTTGTCGAATCTGAGCAATCTTCTCAGTTGTGTCAACCACAAGTTCTGGACCAGTGATTTGGCTGTCACTAACTTCTGCCCAGCAAAGAGGTGATCGGCATTTACGTCCGTACAATGCCTCAAACGGAGCGGCCTGGATACTGGTGTGGTAGCTGTTATTATACGAAAATTACACTAAAGGTAGATGTCGTTCCCAGCCGTTACCAAAATCAATCACATATGCCCTTAGCATGTCTTCAAGGGTTTGGATGGTGCATTCAGACTGCCCATCCGTTTGTGGGTGATATGCTGTGCTCATGTCTAATCTAGAGCCAAAAGACTTGTGCATTGCTTGCCACAATTCAGAGGTAAAACGCGCGTCACGATCAGATATGATAGAGGTTGGCACCCCGTGCCTCGAAACTACTTCTTTTAAGTAAACGTCTTCAAAGTAGAAAACTTGTCTGTTTCTTTGATAGCCGAAAAGTGCGCAGACTTAGTCAGTTGATCCACGATCACCCAGATGGTATCGTTTCCGTATTGAGACCTAGGCAGGCCAGTAACGAAATCCATGGAAATTTGCTCCCATTTCCATGTCGGTATCTCTGGTTGTTGAAGTAGGCCTGATGGTTTCTGGTACTCGATTTTGACTCTCGCGCAAGTCAAGCATTTACTAATGTAAGTTGCTATGTTGGCTTTCATGCTAGGCCACCAGTATGTAGTTTTTAAGTCATGGTACATCTTATCCGAACCAGGATGTACTGAGTAACGAGACTTGTGCGCTTCATCCATCACAAGTTCGCGTAAGTTCCAATAAAGTGGGACCCAGATACGCCCTGTTACGTAGTAAGCGCCGTCTTCCTTTTGTTCTAATCGTTTCCTTGATCCTCGTAGGGACTCGACCCTGATATTCACTGCTTTCAATGCTTCAACCTGAGCATCTCGTATCTGAGTAGGAAGACTAGATTGGATGGTCAGTTGTAACGCACGCACTCGCTTAGGTGTAGTATCCTTTCGACTGAGGGCGTCGGCCACAACATTGGCTTTACCCGGATGGTACTTGATGGCGCATTCGTAATCATTCAAAAGCTCGACCCATCGATGTTGTCGCACATTTAACTCCTTTTGCTTGAAGATATGCTCGAGCTCCTGTGATCGGTGTAAATGGTGCACCTGGTACCGTACAGGTAGTGCCTCCATATCTTGAGTGCGAAAACAACTGCTCCCAGTTCCAAATCGTGAGTAGTGTAGTTCCTTTCGTGAACCTTAAGTTAGCACGATGCGTAGGCAATGACCTTGTCATGTTGTATCAACACGCAACCAAGTCCTTGGATGGACGCGTCGCAATAAACCACAAAATCATCTGTGCCTTCAGGCAGTGAAAGAATTGGTGCGCTACAAAGTCTATCTTTTAAGTGCTGAAACGCAGATTCCTGTGCATCACCCCAACGATAGGTGACACCCTTCTGGGTCAGTGAAGTGAGGGGTTGCGCAATCTTCGAGAAGTCCTTGATGAATCTTCTGTAGTAACCCGCCAAACCCAAGAATTGGCGAATTTCTGTTGGTGTTCTAGGTGCAGGCCAATTCCTGATTAAGTCAACCTTGGATGGATCAACATGAATCCCATCCTTGTTTACCACATGGCCTAGAAAGTGGACTTCGCGAAGCCAGAAGTCACATTTCGAAAATTTGGCATACAACTGTTCTGTTCGAAGGAGTTCCAAAATAAATCGTAGATGCTGCTCGTGCTCCTCCTGACTCTTGGAATAAATCTGGATGTCGTCGATGAAAACAATGACGAACTTGTCCAGGTAAGGTTTGCACACTCGATTCATAAGATCCATGAAGACCGCAGGTGCGTTTGTCAGTCCGAAAGGCATGACCAAAAACTCGTAGTGCCCATAACGAGTTCTAAATGCTGTTTTGGAGATGTCCTCGTCTCAGACTCTCAGTTGATGGTAGCTTGACCTCAGGTCAATCTTTGAGTAGAAACTCGACCCTTGCAACTGGTTGAACAGATCATTAATACGCGGGAGAGGATAACAATTCTTCACGGTCACTTTGTTGAGCTCACGATAGTCAATACACATTTTGAAGGTACCGTCTTCCTTCTTTACAAACAAAACTGGAGCTCCCCAGGGCGAAGAGCTAGGACGAATGAAACCCTTTTCCAAAAGTTCTTGTAGTTGCGTAGACAGCTCTTCTAGTTCTGGTGGGGCTAGACGATAAGGTACACGAGCTATTGGTGCTGCTCCAGGAGCTAGCTCGATCTGAAATTCGACCTGACGGTGAGGCGGAAGACCAGGTAATTCCTCTGGGAATACCTCAGGAAAATCGCGCACAATAGGAATGTCTTCTATCTTCTTCTCTCTCTTCGAGGTATCAGTAACGAGGGCTAGAATAGCTGTGTGGCCCTTTCGCAAACACTTCTGGGCCTTAAGGAAAGAGATGATCCCTACTACCGCACCACTCTTGTCGCCATGAATCACGAGAGGTTCTTCACCTGAACGAGGAATGCGGACGATCTTCTCCTTGAAAAGGATCTCTGTTCGATGTTGAGATAACCAATCCATACCAATAACGATGTCGAAACTACCAAGAATGATGGGGATGAGGTCGATAGAGAAGGTCTGACCAGCTAAGATGAGAGTACAACCCTTAACTACGTGTGTGGCCTCTAAACTTTTACCAGTAGCTAGTTCTACAGTGTGCTTGGTGCTCAAAAGTGTTGGAGCATGCTTAAGCATTTGACTGACTTTTAAAGACACGTAACTAGTATCGACACCCGAATCAAATAATACAGTAACAAAGAAGTCATCCAGAAGAAACTTAACCATTACGACGTTGGGATCGTTCCTTGCGTCACCCTGTCCAATCACAAAAGCTCGACCTCTGGCACCATTGCCACCATTGTTTCCCCCATTGTTTGCATTCCCCTGGTTGTTATTGTTGTTGTTCTGATTCTGGTTCAGCTGGGGACAGTCTTTCTTGAAGTGGCCTTCAGCACCACATTGAAAGCACCCTTTGTTGTTACCTTGTTGTTGTTACTGCTGGCGTTGGTTTGGTGGGGCTCGCTGTTGTTGCCGATTCTGATTCGCGGGATGCTGACTCCTACAATCCCTTGCAACGTGACCAGGCTTGTTACACCGATGACAACTGCCTCTACTACATGGTCCGTTGTGGTGCAAGGTACAACGATTGCACTTGGGGTGATATCCCTTGTATCCACCCTGCCCTTGACTCCCAGAAGACTGCTGACTGGGGCTCCTATTGTCCTCAGTCCTTCGCTGCTGTGACTGAGACTGAACAGAAGTTGAACCCTTGCTTGAATTTCCATCCCACTTGCGCTTGTTGTCGCTAGGAGCCTCTGAAGTAGCTGTAGCACTGATACGCTTGGGCAGCTTGTTTTGGTCCACTGCCTGGTCCGTGAGACGATGAGCTAGTCGTATGACTTGCTGAATAGTACCAAGGTTAGCCGCAGTCACATGGCTTTGAATTTCTGGCACTAGACCCTTGAGATACAGTTCAATACGCTTGATGGGAGGATCCACCATAGTAGGACACAAGATAGCTAATTCGTTCGATCTCTTTTTGTATGCCTCGATTTCAGACCCCGTCATCTTCAAATTGAAAAATTTCACCTCTAGCTTGTGGATGTCATCCCGACTACAGTACTCCTCTTTGATCAGCTCCTTGAAGTCGTTCCATGGGGTGGCATTAGCAACCGCCAGCCCTAACAGTTGAACCTGTGCCTTCCACCAGGTTAACACAGCACCTTCGAGTGTTCTAGTAGCAAACTTTACCCTACGAGCCTCAGGGCAGTCACACATCTCGAAGATAGATTCGAGCTTCTCGAACCAGTGGAGGAGACCTACAGCTCCTTCTGTACCACTGAAGGTACTAGGTCTACAGTCCATAAAGGTCTTGAACGTACACGCGGGAGGCTGAGCAGGCTAACCTGTCGCGCGAGAAAGAAAAGACAAGATTAAGCACGAGGTTTGGTTCGCGAGAATAGGATCTAAACATCCTAGGATAGGTCGAAATGGCAGGTTATATCTCTTGCAGGGACAGCTGCGAGTGCCTCAGCAACTCGTTCATTGATTAGAGCCGTCAGCTGGGCTTGAGTCAAGTTCAGGTTTCCACTCATGATCTTCATATCGAAGGAAACACAAGTAAGGAAAGGGTCACAAAAAGGCGTAAGTGTGGAGTGACAGAAAAGAGCAAGCACGCAATGGGCGTCTAACAATAGTAGCTACGCTAACCAAAGCATACCATGAATAATGTACTATGTAACTAACATGTAGGTAATATAACATCAACCATATCACCTAGAATGTTGAGTCTTGCACGTGGAGCGAAGCGTCTTTGTGGATCGTCGAGCACTGTACAGGTTATAGTCTGGTTTTACAAAAAGCTTTTCTCATTTTAAAACCAAGTTCACTATAACCAATGGATGTGATACCAATCTGTCACACCCCCAAAATCCCCACGCGGAGTATTACCGCAGGGAGCGTGACATGACCAGGATCAAGCCACCAATCATATTGAACAATATAGTAAAGCAAATAAAAGTCTAACCACACAATATAATTGGTGTTCAAAAACAGTTTAACAAATCTAAGTTAACAGCGGAAGCAATTAGTTCAAAACCCTAATCATAAATTAAAGTGTTTAACTTCATCATGAACACTCAATGTCCATGCTCCACAACGACTCTTCCCCATTCAAGCTCCTGCTAAACCTAGTGACATGCAAAGCGTGTAGTAACGAGTCAACAACAAAGTTGAGCGAGTTCACAGTTGGTTGCCCATTTTAGAGTTGTTCCAAAAACATAGTTTATTCTTAACCGGCTATCTAGCCGTGGGGGTTACCCCATAGTTTCGAAAACATTCATTGGTTAATCCATTTTCACTTCGGCCATTCCAGCCGTGGGGGCTACCCCATGTTCTCAATCTTCGGCTATCCAGCTCGGCACTTCGGTCGTGGGGGCTACCCCATATTTAAACTACCAGACTCGTTACCATATCGACTACTAACGTTCGTCATGTTTATGTGCCCTAGCGTCGGTGTCTATCATCACTGACGTGCCATAGTCCATTAGTCCACGCCCGTCCTCTGCGGCACGGTGTGAGGTTTGTTAAACCTAATAGCGCTATTTAACTAATGACATGTTCTCCATTGGCCTCGGCGATTAAGTCGATATAAAAGGAGGGACTTCGTTGATAGAGTTCTAGTCTAGTAAATCTAAATCCGTCCCAACAGGACGAGGAATTCACATTCCTGTACACGTCCCAACAGGACGAGGAAATCCCTATTCCTTAACCCATTCCCAAACCCACCGGGAATTACCATGCTTTGTAGAGAAGTGTGAACTCACCTTGGGTTAGCTCGGCAGATAAGTAAGGGTCGATTGAGCTGCTAGTGGTCAACCACGTCCTAACATGGTTACCATACAAGTCAGGTCTAGGTTCAAGTAGTGCACGTAAGTTTTTACACATAACTAACAGGTTACTAGCACATAACGATCATGGTATACACAAAGATCACGCTAAACAATAACTGTTAAGTATACACATGAAGTCCAAACATTACTCGGCCCAACATGTTGTGCGATCCGCACAACCTTGTGCGATCCACAGCATGTTGTGCGATCCAACTTAAACCCAGCCCTACAACTTGAAAGCCCAAACATACATACATGGCCCAAATAATAACAACGTTGATCTTGTGCGGTCCGGATGGACTTGTGCGACTGAGAAGTCCTTGTGCGATCCGGATAACTTGTGCGACTGGGTTGGGCCATTCGGCCCAATGACATATATTAAGTCTAACTACTGTGTGTGGCCCAAGACTTGTGCGATCGGCACTATCTTGTGCGATCCATAAGTCTTGTGCCATCATGCATATCCTAGTTGTACCCTGTGCTTTGTGTTATTGTACCAAATCTTGTGCGACTAGCCCTTGTGCGATACAAGGGCTTGTGCGATCAGAACTGGTGTTCTGATCTTGTGTGATTGGTCTTGTGCGATCAGATCGAATCCTATATGATCTGATCTTGTGTGATTCGATTTAATATCCGGAAATTATGCTAATTAGTTATATTGTTTCCTTTTATGCAATTTATCAATCAATTCCAACAGTTTCCATCTAAACAAATAATCGATCAAATCAAGCAATTTCCAACTAATTCTCGTGAACCCTAACTTAATCATCATACCAATCATGCAGAATAATTTAACCTTCAACCAGATTTTCACACTAATGAATTCAAGGACTAATATGCGACCTATACTTATCAACATGAATCAAACTAACCATCCGAATACAATAACATACAACCAATTACATTCATTCGGTTCTAGATCGTTATTTTCATCACAAGATTATCAACCCTATATTGAACTAACATATTACACTTGTGCTCCGATTTACATGAATTCTAACCTCATTCATTCATATCACAATCAATCATGTATCGTTTGTAATTCGTCATGTGAGAACATATAATCATAATATCATCTAATCAAAACAAGAGCTATGAAACACTAACCGGTTAGGAGGTAGAACGAAGGGGGATCCGAACAAGAAGGTCTTCGATGAGAAAGGGTGTTGCCATCGGCTTCGAGAGAGAAGGAAGAAAGAGTAGGGTTTGTGTGTTTAGGGTGTTTAGCAAATAACGAGGAGTATACCCCCTCCTCATGAGGTTATGCGCATCAATGGAATGGGCCGAACCCACACATGGGTAGCCCTTTGGTTCGATTACACAAGAGTATGGGCAGAGAGTGGTGTGGAACCAAAGCCCAAAGGCTTGTGCGATGACTTGTGCGATCGAGTTAGAGTTGTGTGGTTGGGTTCGAGTCATATATATATATATATATACATACATACATACATTCACATAATACAAACATAATATTTCATTAAAACCTCGTATCACGTAAACACATATTGTTCAAACAAGTTACATCGAAGTACAACTAAAGGTTTGAAATACGAGTTGTCACATTTTACAATACCGAATACTATGCGACCGTACGTTTCCGTAGAGTGCCCCGTTTGTCAATGTTCTATCATCATTGACGGTTTGCCAGAGTCTATTAGTTCACTCCCGATCCCATACGCGGGCACGGTGTGAGGCTGGTGAGACCTAAATAGCGCTATCAACTAATAACCCGTTCGCCTGGCCCCGGTGACTAATCGGTATTAAGTAGTAGGGACTTGAGTGATAGAGTTTCGTTTAGTGTTGCTTGTTGCATCCAATATAAATAGTAATTAACCAAGGGTCCCGCATAAGGGGAGAAAAGTAGGTTTGTATCCCTCACAAGGGGATAGCGTTGTTTTAAATTCCGTTTCCCAACCACTGGGAATGCATGCTTTAAAAGTTGTGAACTCACCTTGGGTTGCTCGGCAGATTAGCTTACTTGGTCAAGTACGCTGGTCACCACGTCCTAACATGGTTACCAGTATGGGTCAGGCTCGGATACAATTAAGTCACGTATATCCTACACGTATCTAACACATAGTATGCATACAGTAATCTGTTGAGTTATTGGGCCTGGTCTAATGTTTGAACAGATGATCATAACAGCACATAACAATAGTGGCACAGATACACAGTCCAAAAACACGTTGTCATATATGGTGGCCCAATAACTGAGTCGGACAACCCAGTCGAGACCAGGTGGTCTCGACTCGAGAACACGAGGTCTTGAGTCACAACCAAGCGGTCTCGAGTTACTGATGGGCAGTCTCGAGTGGTGCAGGCATGAGTCGCAACCTCAGAGGTCTTGAGTTCATTCTCGAGTCGAGATCATGAGATCTGTAGTCGAGACCTTGCTGGTTTCGAGTCCTTGATGTCTGCTGTTTGGTATCGAGTTGTCACGTAGATGGTCTCGAGTCGAGACCGGGGGTTTCGACTTACACCTGATGACAGAATCCTTCTAGAACATGTGCCAGCTCTTTGTACTAACCAATAGAATTGTAATATCATGATTTTATGTACTAACCAATCAAATATCACAAACATGTTTCCTTGTCTAATTCCTAACCAAAATGGATCAAACATAGCATTTTCAAATATTTTTCATGATCTTCAAGTAGTTCATCTTACACATACTCATGCATTCTATGAACAAGAATCATAACACATAAGCTAGATATCAAGGCCATCTTGCAAACCATTACCGAATTATCCTTACACTTTCTAGAATGAATCCATTGTTCAAAACGCACTAGCTTACCCATATCATTCAATATTTTAAATCATTCATTCGGTTTACAAGAAGCACATTGTTCATCAACAAGTTGCATGTCACGGTTCACCCATCATTCATAATTTAAGCATTCAAAACAACAAACACCTATTATGCTACACATTCATTTAGGGATGAGCAAAATGGACCCGGTACCGGTACCGAATTTACCGAACCGGGTACCTTTTCGGTACCGATTCGGTACCGACTTTTGACATTTTCGGTACCGGTCCGGTACGGTACCGGTATTTACCGGTTTATACCCTCAAATACCGGTACCGTACCGGTATCGGTACCGAACCGTACCGGGTATATTCGGTACCGGTAACCACTTTTGAGGATTTTCGGTACCGGTACTTTCGGTTCCGGTACCGGTCGGTACCGAACTCATCCCTACATTCATTCAAGTAGTATCATAGTATACCCTAAAATCACCTTAAATACCAAACAACTACAAAATACTTACCGGCTAGATATTAAGGGTATGGAGGATCGTTGAACTAGCTTTCGGATGATGATAATGAGCTGATTCCGTGAGTCCTATGGCTGTCGGTCGAATCCGAGAGGTGAGGAGGAGGATTGTGGTGGTGATTTAGGATTTTAGTGAGAGAAAGTGGATGAGGTGAGAGAGAGAGAGAGAATAAGAGAATGCTTGTGATTTGATGCAAATGGTGGTTGCCAAAAGTGGCAAGGTCGGCTATGAGTGTGGGTTTTATACCCATTTCGGATGGTGCACCCTAAATGGATTCTTAGTGGGCTTCATGGGTGCGGCCCAACTGGTTTGGTTCACTCGAGACCGCGTGGTCTCGGGTCAGGTCCTTGTGGTTTCGGTTCACAGTACACGCATACACACACACACACACACACACATATATATATATATATACTACATACACATAACTTAATACAAGGATCACATAGCACACCAAGATAATTCATAAACTTTCATTTAAAATGTACGTATGCATAATGCTATTACAAGAAGGTTGCTCGGGAAAACCAACAGTGTCACATATCAGAGCTTCGATTGTAGCGAACTAGGATTCCTTCTCGAGTCTAGACTACAATCATTAGGGCTCTCACGAAAATGTTTTCACAACATAATTTCATTGCATACACAAAAGGCCCAGATCCAAGAAGACAAACATTTTTACAAACAAAAGACATGAAACACATTTCAAAGTTTATGTTTATGGTTCAGTCTGAGAGGCTGGGTGGTTCAGTCTGAGAGACTGAGTGGTTCATTCTAAGAGACTGGGTAGTTCAGTTTGAGAAACTGGGAGTTCAGTCTGAGAGACTGTGTGGTTTAGTCTGAGAGACTGGGTGGTTTAGTCTGAGAGACTAGGTAGTTCTGTCTGGGAGATTGGGAGGTTTAGTTTGGGAGACTAGGAAGAATACGTGATTACATTGTTATTACTTACATGCTTAATGATGATTGTTGATATATGTGCATATGTTGTGATTGTTTTGGTACAGACACTATGTCTTTGTCTGAGAGTGGACTGTCTGATACTGTCGACCCCATGGCTATCGTTTCTGACGATGAGATCATCCCAGAGCCAGAGCTTTTTACCTCCGACACTGAGAGTGACCCGAAGATGATGTCGGATGATGACGATGATTTCCAGCCTTTTGCGCTGCCCGACTTTGGCGATGATGTACCGCATGCTGATGGTTTCCCCGACGAGGATCCCTTTCTTATTCCTATTCCTGACCAGGACCATCTCATCCTCGGACATCCCGATGGTGAGCATGTCGTGGCTCCGATCCTCGCCCCTTTGCCTCCTGCTGCTTTTCCTTTCGAGGATTTGCCTTTTGATGACTTGTCTGATGATGATGTCGATCTTTTTATTGATGGTCCCCCTGATGAGGTCCAGGCTGATGGAGTTTTAGCAGAGGATGCCATTGTTGTTCCACTCGTTGAGATTCCTATTATTGAGGTTTCCTCTGATCATTCTGTTCCGGATTCCTTCGAGTCTGTGTCATCCACCGCCTTGCATGCAGTGGGACTGCGACGTTACGCCCCTGATACTGATGACGACACAGCCATGTCGGCTACACCGATTCCCCCACATGACGATGAGCCTGGACTTGAGCTTGATTTTATTCCTGTCGATCAGCCTATTAATGCACCCGCTGATCCTGAGCCGATACCAGCTCCTGTGCCGATACCTGCCCCTAAGCCTTTACCTGGTGATGATCCCGTACCATTTGGCATACCTGTTGTTGCACCACTTGTACCAGATTCGATTCCTGCACCCACTGACCCTGCTACTTTTGCCAATCAGATCGACCCCCGATATGCTTTCACCAACAATGGGTGGATAGATGATGATGATAATGTACCTCCTTTTGTTGAGCCAGTCACCCCCCCCTCATGCACCTGCACCTATTGATGTCGCCCCTTTTCACCCGATTGTGTCCGATCTACACCGCACTGACCTGCCTATCACTTTCTTGCAGGACATACCCGCACCCCGTCTAGGGGAAGGCCCGTCTGGCCAGTAGCCTAGCCATGACCCGCACGTGTCAGCAGCTTTTCCTCACATACCTTAGTATACACCTACTGCTCATTTTACTTCTTCACCGCCAGGCGAGCCACTCATATGGTTTCCACCGAGCACTATGCCAGTTTCTGATCCCTACCATCCTTTGCATTTTGCTGGTTACACGAGGGAAGAGATACTCTTGTCAGTACAGCTTCAGCAGGAGATCCTGTGTCGTAGAGTTATGGAGCTTGAGAGGATTCCACGTCCTCCACCTTGTTCATATCCGTCACCTTTTGCGACTCCACCTGCTCCTCTTTTGCCATATCCAGATTTTGATGTTCGATTTCTCACGATGGAGCAGCAAATCAGCTATCTGTTGCGACACGTTTATGATCTTGAGGAGGAGCTAGCGCATGTGCACAGCTTGCTTTTTGTTCCTCCACCTCCTCCTCCACCGCCATCAGCATAGCCGGTTTTTGGTTTTATGTAGGTAGCTTGCTTTTGATGAGAGCACCGCTATTGGGCCTAGCTTGCAAAGCCTTCTGGAGACCACTTTTTGAGTATATGACTGTTGTAGATTGATAGACATTTTGGACAAGGGTGGTGTAACCCTGTAGTCCCTTTTGATGTGATACGATACATGTAACTGTATTTGTGGTCGATGATTTATGAAAGCTCAATCGCAATGTTCTCATTATATACATTGTTGAATTATGCATTGGTAATATGAATGTGATGTTATATGCTTACTTCCGTTGATAAATGCTATTACATACACGTACTACATATTTATTATATACATAAGACCTGACCAGTACAATCTTCTTTATAGAAGATGCCTTCTCGAAGAAATAATCAGTTTCCCACAACAGAGGCGGAACTGCAAGAATGGATTTCACAAGCAATCACACAACATGAGGCCTTGCGCTCTGAGCATAGCGGAGGTACCTCAGGAAATAACCCACCCCACAGTAATGTTTAAGTCACTTAAGACACATTACGTTACGTTTGGACATTCCATATGCGTTTGCTAATGCTTTCTGTGAATGATGTTGCTTGTACAGGTTGCACCTACAAGCAGTTCCTCGACTGCAAGCCTCTGAATTTTGACGGCACTGGAGGTGCTGTAGTTTTCGTTAGATGGGCTGAGAAAACTGATTCTGTGCTGAGAATGAGCAAGTGTGCCCCGGAGCACCAGGTCACCTACATTTCTGTACTTTTCCTAGACGGAGCTCTATCTTGGTGGAACCTTCAGGTTCAGACTCTGGGAGAAGAGGCTGCATATGCTATGACTTGGGATGAGACGAAGGAACTTATGCGCAAGAAGTACTGTTCAAGGGCTGAGATTCAAAAATTGGAGACCGAGTTTTGGAACCTTAAGATGGATGGTCCAAAGATTGCTGAGTACGTACAGAGATTCCATGACTTATCTCGCGTTGTTCCTTACATGGTTGATCCGGAGTTCAAGAGAATCGAGCGTTTTATTTGGGGATTGGCACCCCAAATCATGAGCATGGTGACGACATCAAAGCCTTGAACGATCACTGAGGCCATTGATCTGAGTGTGGCATTGACTGAAGAAGCGATTAGGCTGAACAAGTTCTCAATCTCTGATGGTAAGAAAAAGGAGACTCATGTCGAGTCATCTGGAGAGAACAAGCGGAAGTTCTCAAACTTCAAGAAAGGTACTCAAGGAAACAACGGCGGTAACAAGAAGAGAGATGTGAACGCACCAGCTGAGGTTAAGACTGGTGCAACGAATTCTAAGGACAAGGGGAAAGGTTACATGGGCACTTTGCCTAAGTGTGATGTATGCCAGTTACATCATGCTGGCCCATGTAGGTATAGGAAGTGTGAATCTTGTGGGAGGAATGGTCATTCAAAGGAGACGTGTTGGGCTGGTAATGGTCGTGGAAACGGTGGCCAGAGAGGTAATGGTAGTGGCAGTGGAAACCGTGGTGGAAACGGTTACGGAAACCGCAATCAAGGAGGAAATGGCGGTAATGGTAATCGTGGTGGTACTGAAAACCAAGCCGGTAATGGAAACCGCAACCAAAACAACAATCAGGGTGGTACTGGAAGCAAGCAAGGATGCTTTAGTTGTGGAGATGCTGGGCACTTCAAGAGAGATTGCCCAAAGAACAACCAAGCTCAGGGGAGAGTTTTCAACATAGGAGCAAGGGAAGCTCGCCAAGATACGAACGTAGTTATGGGTACGTTCCCTATCAACCAACACTTTGCATCTGTACTGTTTGATACTGGTGCCGATTATAGCTTTATATCCCTAGAATTTAAGAATGTACTTGGGTTGGAAGCTAGTAAGCTAGATATTCCGTACTCGATAGAACTAGCTAATGGAAAGCTAGTTGAGGCAAATGAAGTCATTAGAGGTTGCGTGATAGAGCTTGGAGAGCATGAGTTTAATCTTGACCTTCTGCCAGTCGAGTTGGGAAGCTTTGACGTGGTAGTTGGAATTGATTGGTTGTCGAGTAACCGAGCGGAGATAGTATGTCATGAGAAGATAATCCGAATCCCGTTGATGAATGGAGAAACGATTGTAGTGCATGGAGAGAAGCATGATACGCCTCTAAGGATTATTAGTTGTTTGAAAGCCCGAAGGTGTTTGCAGAAAGGACGTGTTGCCTTCTTGGCGCACGTTGTGGATAAAGAGGTCGAAGAGCCGAAGCTGGAAGATATCCCGGTGGTAAGGGAATATCCTGAGGTTTTCCCCGAAGACTTGCCAGGATTGCCGCCGCAAAGACAAGTCGAATTCCATATTGACTTAGTTCCAGGCGCTGCGCCGGTAGCTAAGGCACCTTATCGACTTGCACCCTCCGAAATGCAAGAGTTGTCGACGCAACTCCAAGAGCTTTTGGACAAGGGATTCATTAGACCAAGATTCTCGCCTTGGGGTGCTCAAGTTTTGTTTGTTAAGAAGAAGGACGGTAGTTTCCGTATGTACATTGACTATCGCGAGCTAAACAAGTTAACCATCAAGAATCAGTATCCTTTGCCAAGGATTGATGATCTCTTTGATCAACTGCAAGGTTCAAGTTATTACTCCAAGATCGATCTTCAATCAGGCTATCACCAGCTATGAATTCAGGAAGAGAGTATTCCAAAAACTGCCTTCAGGACTCGTTAAGGACACTAAGAGTTTCTGGTAATGCCGTTTGGGTTGACAAACGCGCCGACAGTATTTATGGATTTGATGAACAGAGTTTGCAAACCATATCTTGATAAATTCGTGATCGTGTTTATCGACGATATTTTGATTTATTCAAGGACAAAGGAAGAGCATGAGCAACACCTTAGAGCCATCTTAGAGCTGCTCAAGAAAGAGAAATTATACGCAAAGTTCTCAAAGTGCGATTTCCAGTTGCATGAGGTACAATTCATTGGTCATGTAGTTAACGAAGATGGAATCCATGTGGATCCCACCAATATCGAGGCGATTAAGAATTGGGAAACTCCGAAGACGCCAACCGAGATTTGTCAGTTTCTAGGTTTAGCTGGGTACTATCGCAGATTCATTGAGGATTTTTCGAAAATCGCTCAACCGCTGACCTCCCTCACTCAGAAGGATAGAAAGTACGAATGGGGAGATAAACAAGAGGAAGCTTTTCAGTTGCTAAAGAACAAGCTTTGCGATGCACCTATTTTATCCCTACCCGAAGGCACCGATGACTTCGTGGTGTACTGTGACGCCTCGCGTCAGGGATTGGGCTGCGTGCTGATGCAACGATAGAAGGTTATCGCTTATGCTTCGCGCCAGTTGAAATTTCACGAGAAGAACTACACCACGCACGACTTGGAATTAGGCACTGTGGTGTTTGCTTTGAAGATTTGGTGACATTATCTATATGGTACGCGCAGTACGATCTTTACTGATCACAAAAGCTTACAACACATATTTGATCAGAAGGAGCTTAATATGAGAAAGCTACGATGGGTTATGTTGTTAAACGATTATGATTGTGAAATCAAATATCATCCAGGAAAGGAGAATGTGGTGGCAGACACCTTGAGTCAAAAAGAGAGGATTAAGCCCATAAGGGTTAGGGCTTTGGAGATGATTATAGAAACGGACCTCTCGTTGTGTATTCGTGCTGCGCAGAGAGAAGCTCTTAAGAAAGAGAATCTTAAGGACGAATATCTCCATGGGATGGAGAATCAGTTGGTACCCAATGAAGAAGGAACATTGTGTTTTATGAAACGAATTTGGGTTCCCCTCTTTGGTGGTCTTAGAGACGTGATTTTTGATGAAGCCCATAAATCGAGGTACTCGATCCATCCCGGATCGGATAAGATGTACCATGATTTGAAGGATTTCTACTGGTGGCCAAGACTGAAAGGTGATGTTGCAACTTATGTTGGAAAGTGCTTAACCTGTGCCAAGGTAAAGGTCAAGTATCAGAAACCTTTAGGACTCCTATAACAACCTGATATACCCATGTGGAAATGGGAGCATGTTGGGATTGAACCCTATCAGAGGAAATGATAATTAAAGCCAAAACTGGATCAGAGTAGTGGATCCAGAATAAGCAGATGTTATGTATACAAGTCTCTCCCCTTGAAAGTGGTTTCAACATCTGCTGACCTCCTATCTACTGATCTGCACAACTGCTGACCAACAACTGCTGATCAAGTCAAAAGCTGATAAAGACTAAAGTCTTGCTGTTCAATCTACTGCCTTGAGTCAAGCACTGCTGGGTTATATCAAGTGCTGCTGGGTTCACATCAGTGGAAGGCTTCAGCAGTAGTTTAGCTTGTCTTTATGTAATGAATTTTAATAACAGTTGTTAGGAGAGCAGTACTTGTATAGATCAGAGGTTAGAGTTTGTTAGGAGGTTAGATGTCACTTTCATGGTGACGTCAGCTTAGATGCTTCAGTGGTTTGCTCGTGCCTATAAATAGAACAGTACCCTGTACTGTTCTAGTAGCTCTTCACCATCTTCTTCCTGCACGAACAAATCACAGTGAGCTCAGGCTGAGGGGGAGTTTGTTACATACTTGCAATTGTAATTGAATCTTGTAATAAATTCAAGCATTCGGTTCAATGTTAAACTTGTATATTAAAAGCAATTCTCCTGTTTGATTGTGAAATGTTTGCTTCCATTATATTCTGCTGCACTACTCATTCATTGTTCATTATAATTCAAACGTAAAACACAATCAACACCAAACTCAGATCCTAACAATTGGTATCAGAGCTTGGACAGTCAAATTTGATTTAACAATCATTTTGACATAAATAGTTCAGCTCACAATCGTTGATACTGATAGTTTGTTCGTTTTGTTGAAAAACAGAGCAAGGTTTAATCACCATCAAAGTTGATTAATCAGTGCCTGTAAAACAACCAGGATGACGTCACAATCACAAGATGATAAGAATAACATTGGCTCTCTTTTCAAACCACCCATGCTTAAACGTAATGAATACAACATCTGGGAGAGAAGGATGGGTCACATCCTTGCTCAACAGAACACTGGATGTTGGAGGTCTGTTGTTTTTGGTCCCCATGTTCCTATGGTGCCAAGTGCTGAGGATGCAAAGAAGTTCGTACCTAAACCAACTGAAAACTATACTGAAACCGGCTTTCAAAAGTTCGAACTCGATGCCAAAGCATTTAGCATCATAGCATCTGCATTACCCAATGAGATCTATGCTGGACTGTTACATTATAACAGTGCCAAAGAACTATGGGATGCACTGAAGGAACAGTTTGGGGGGAACAGAAGAAGTTATTGAAAACAATAGGGAAATTCTGAATCAGCAGTATGAAACATTTTGTCACATCAAGGGTGAATCATTGACTCAGCAATTTGAGCGATTCAGTTGTCTCATTAGTGAACTAAGGCTTGTTAAAGTAACATTTCCAAATTCAACTCAAAATAGCATGTTCCTTAGATCACTACCAGAAAAATGGGATACCATTGCATTTGTTACTAGAAACTCTACTGAGTTCAAAGATCTGACCCTGACCCAACTTCATGGTAGACTCCTGACCTATGAAAGGGAGTTAAACTAGAAAAAGAAGTTGCAAGAGTCTGGCAAAGTTGCTGATGATTATTCATTTGGCAGCACAACTCTTTTTGCTCAGGAAGAATCTGGTAGCAGTAGTAAGGATCAGGGTTATGATCACTTTATTGATATAACTGATGGTGGAAATTTCAACAACCCTGATTCTCACTCTGCAAATTATGCTTTTACTGCAAATTGTGAAAATCAGATGTCAGATAACTTGTGTTTTGAACTCAATGATTTGCAACACTTTGATCCCACTGACTTAGAAGAGATGGAAATTTTGCATCGATTAGCTTTGCTTAGTGTAAGAACAAGCAAATTCTACAAAAGAACAGGGAGAAAATTCCCAGGGTTACATGGGAATTTAAAAATGGGGTTGGATAAGTCAAAAATTAAACGCTATAAGTGCAATAGGCTAGGCCATTTTGCTAGGGAATGCAGGAGTCAAACCACTGGTCCAATAATAACTCATCCTAGCTCAAACCCTAGACCACAAAATCAAAGCACTGTGCACTATACCCAATATACCCCTGCAACCCATGTTAACACTGCTCACTATGCTGCAACCCCTGTGCCTGTGCATTATGTTCAAACCACTGTTCCACAAATTCAGTATGTTTAAGCCCCTGTCCCTCAGGAACAAGTGCAACCTGTTGCACCTCAACAAGCTGCTCCAACAGTGGTACAACCAGATCAACAAAGCTTTTTCACCCAAGGCTTTGTTGACTGGAGCAGCATGCCTGATGAGCTTAGTGATGAAAATTTTGCACTCTATGCTTTTAATGATCCTTCTAATGATGAATTTTGCTTGATGGCTTTAGAGTCAATACCAGAAGGGGTAGAAACTGAAGGTGAACAGATAAGTGATGAAACAGTGGATGAAGTGGCTGAAGCAGTGGTTACTGCAGTTGCTGGTGAACTACTGCTGGGAGAAAATTCAGAAACCCTGATTGAACCACTGTCTGACCCTTGGTCCAAAGATGACAAAGAAGAAAAGGAAGAAAAGAAAGAAGGTGAGAAAGAAGTTAGAGCTGATGATGAAGATGATCATCAATGTGATTGTGCCATGATGGCTGCTGCTAAGGTATCACCTCAAATTCTTGAAAAACTGTGTTCAGACAAATGCATTATTCCATTTGCTAACATCAAAGAGGTAAACGAAAACCTTAGGGATAAAGTTTTAACTAATGAAGTTAAATTTGAAAAGTCACTAAAAGAACTTAGAAACAAATTGGCTGAAAAAGATAAAGAAATCAGCAATCTCAAAGAAGAGCAGAGCATAACTAAAACTCAACTCCAAACATTGGTAGAAAAATAGGAGTCTACCCAGATCACCTGTGAAAGATGGGTAGAATCTTGTAAAGGGTATGAGGCTATGCTTGAGAAACAGCTTGAAAGCAATGTCAAGTTTGGTATAGGATATAGAAAATATGATGATCTTGAAAACACTGCTGTCAAACAAGCTGGTTTAACTGAAATAATACCAACCAACAAGAATGGCCAAGAAGTAAAGATTACTAACAAACTTGGTAACAAAATCACTCTGGAAAGATCATCAGTGGGGTCCTCAACTTTTGAGGAAATTGAGAAATACCAATTTAAACCCACATGGTCTGATGAGTGTGACATTCTTGAAAATTTCAAGCCTATGGACTTTACAACCACTGATGGTGTCACAGCTCCAAAAGCAAAGGTCATTCCTATCAAAGACATCCCAACAGTAGTTCAAAACTCTGTTGCTAAGGAGTCCGAGAAAAGGAAGAAAAGAGAAAAGGTCAAAAACCTGTTTTGTGATTTTTGTGAAAAGAGAAACCATCTAACAAAAGACTGTTTTATCTAAAAGCATATGATCTAAACAAAACAAGTATCATTGTACATGCTGAAAGCTGCACCATCTGTGGTAAAACAAACCACAAAACTCAAGCATGTGTGTATCTTAAAAACTTTGATGTAAAAAAGAATGAGTACACTGCTAAAACATCCTTGAGTCCATCAACATCATCTGTCAAATTCACCAAGAATCAACCACTGTTTGTGCCAGTCCCAACAGCTGTTACAAAACAGCTGAATCAAACATCTGTCCAAAGGGATGTTCAAGTGACTGATGCACCCCCTGCCAACCAATTCAGAAAAGGCAAGGGACAATCATCTTACCAAAGGATTCCACATGTTTATGAGACCTATAAAAGGCCCTCTAAACCAAGAGTGAACAATTATCCTTTTGGGTATCAGCAGGTGATTGGTCAAAACTCACAACAGTGGTTAGAAAGAAACAGTCCTAAAACTGTCCAAACCCCTGACCTAACCACTGCCCATCCATCAACACTCATCCCAGACACTGTTGAGACCCCATCCAAAGCCTTATTGGCTTTGGAGACCCTAATGAACTAATCCTTTTACTTCATGTGCAGGGAGCTTCTGCATGCTTAGATAGACTTTGGTATGTAGATAGTGGAGGCTCAAGGCACATGACAGGATGTAAAGCCCTTCTCAAAGATTTCAAAATTCATGGAGGGGGTGATATATCCTTTGGTAATAATAGTAAAGGGAAAGTTCTGGGGTCTGGTACAGTACAGTCTGGAAATGTAAAATTTGAAAATGTCAATCTGATAGACAATCTAAAATTCAACCTCCTAAGTGTTTCACAAATGAGTAATAAGGGGTATGGGTCATTCTTCACAAAGGAGTGTTGTAGGATTGTTGGACCAGAAATGGTTGAAATGATTGAAGCAATAATCAATTCTGGAAAAACCAAACTTGTTGCTCAAATAAGTGGCAATGTTTATGTGGTGGATATGTCAAAAGAGAGCCCCAGAACTGATGCCTGTCTGTTCTCAGCTGCATCAAACAAAGAGACAGAACTATGGCACAGAAGATTGGGGCACACAAATCTCAAGACAATCACTGCCATTTCAAAACAGGGGTTAGTAAGAGGTTTACCTCAAAAACTGTTCACCTGTCCTGAGCATTGTATTTCCTGGCTAAAAGGAAAACAACATAAAAGCTCCTACAAATCCATTGATGAGTCCAAAATAACCAAATGTTTGCAAATGCTTCATATGGATTTATTTGGCCCAGTTAAAGTCATGAGTCTTAAGAAAAGGAGGTATTGCTTGGTTATTGTTGATGACTTTTCTAGGTTTACATGGACTTACTTTTTACACTCAAAAGATGAGACTGCAGGCATTCTGCAAGACTTTGTGAAACAGGTTGAAAAGCAGTTTGACCTCCCAGTAAAAATCTTCAGAAGTGACAATGGCACAGAGTTCAGGAACAAGGAGTTGGATGATTTCTATGTGTCAAAAGGAATTGTGAGACAATACAGCGTTTCAAGAACACCAGAACAAAATGGGGTTGTTGAAAGAAAGAACAGGACTCTGATTGAGGCTGCCAGAACCGTGCTTGCTGATTCAGGTGTGCCATTAACTTTTTGGGCAGAGGCAGTAAACACTGCTTGCTATGTCCAAAATAGAGTTTTAATCAACCCCAGGCATCAAAAGACTGCCTATGAACTGCTGTATAAAATAAAGCCATTGATTTCATACTTCAAAGTTTTTGGCTGCCCATGCTTCATTTTAAACTTAAAAGATTCCATTTCTAAGTTTGCAGCCAAAATTGATTGTGGATATCATCTGGAATACTCAACCACTGCTAAGGCATACAAAGTGTTTAACACAAGGACCAAAACATTGGAAGAAACTTTGAATGTAAAGTTCAATGAACTTTCATCAATGAAAATCCCAGCAAATCCTGCAGATTTGTTTGATCTTGATAAATTCACTTTTGAAAATACTGCTGTCAAGACTAACAGTGCAGGTCCATCAGAAGATTCATCACTAGACTATGGGTATGAAATCATCATTCCTCAACAATAGTCTGTCAAAATGGGAAGAGCAGCAGATGTTCAAAACAGCTGTCAAAGCTCAACCACTGCTACCTCAACAGTTGTTAACCAAAGTAGCCCCTTAACCCCTGCTTCCAAATCATCAAATACTGTTGATAAAAATCCTCAAACAGTAGATCAAAGTCAGCATGTGTCCACACCTTTACCTCCTATTCCACCACCTTTTGAAGCCACTGCTGGATCATCAAAGTCACCAGCAGTGGTTAGCTCAGATGATTCACATCTGCAGCCCTCCCCACTTAATGCCATTATTCCATACCAAGGAGAGCTCATCTTCTAGAAATCTCATCCACCAGACCAAATTATTGGCAACATCAATGAAGGGGTGCTCACAAGAAGTCAATCCCAAAACATTTGTCTTTTTGCTGGTTTTCTATCTCTCCATCAGCCAGTCAAGTACCAAGAGGCACTGAAAGACAACAGCTGGGTAGAAGCCATGCAAGAGGAGCTCCAACAGTTTAGAAGACAACAAGTTTGGGAGCTTGTTCCATTGCCAGAGGGTGTAAGTCCTATTGGCAGAAAATGGGTCTTCAAAAATAAAACTGATGAAAGGGGTATTGTTGTCAAGAATAAAGCCAGGCTTGTGGTTCAAGGGTACATACAAGAAGAGGGGATAGATTATGATGAAACATTTGCTCCTGTTGCAAGACTTGAAGCAATCAGACTATTTCTGGCCTTTGCTGTCAACCACAACATCAAGGTGTATCAAATGGATATCAAATGTGCATTCCTCTATGGTAAGATTCAAGAGGAGGCTTATGTTTGTCAACCTCCAGGTTTTGAGGATCCATTTAATCGAAATCATGTCTACAAGCTAAATAAAGCTTTGAATGGCTTAAAACAAGTACCAAGGGCCTGGTATGAAACTCTTTCCACCTTTCTACTTTCCATTGGTTTCACAAGAGGTAGAATAGATAAAACACTGTTTTTAAAATGGAGAGGAAAGGATTTGATGATTGTCCAAATTTATGTGGATGACATCATTTTTGGAAGCACATGTAATAAAATGTGTCAAGAGTTTAGGCAACTCATGACGGCTGAGTTTGAAATGAGTGTAATGGGTGAACTCTAGTGCCTTCTTGGTCTCCAAGTAAGACAACTGCAAAATGGCACTTTTATCCATCAAGGAAAATATGCCAAAGAACTGTTGAAGAAATTTGAGATGGATGACTGTAAGCCATGCAGTACACCCATTGCAACCAATTAAGTAGTCATATCTGATGAGAAGGATGAATTGGTTGATCAGACTTTGTATAGAAGCATGATTGGGTCTTTATTGTACCGAACTTCATCCATGCCAGACATAATGTTTGCAACATGTGTTTGTGCTAGATCCCAATCAGTCCCTAGAAAGTTAAACCTTATTGATGTAAAAAGGATATTCAGATACCTAAAAAGTGCTCCCACACTTGGTATCTGGTATCCAGCTGATGGTAAAATTGAGCTTTCAGGTTTCTCAGATAGTGACTTTGCTGGATGTGACAAAACAAGGAAGTCCACTTCAGGAGGGTGCCAATTCCTAGGCAATTGCTTAGTATCTTGGCAAAGCAAAAAACAAGCAGCTGTTTCCACATCCACAGCTGAGGCAGAATATATAGCTGCTGCAAGCTGTAGAGCCCAACTGCTCTGGCTTCAAAATCAGTTACTGGATTTTGGTATCACTGCCTTAAAGACACCACTCATGTTGGACAGCCAGGCAGCAGAAAATATCATAAAAAATCAAGTTTCTCATTCAACCACCAAACACATTGACATCAGAAATCACTTTATGAGAGATTGCAATGAAAAAGGTTTGATTTCTCTGCACCATGTTCCAACTAAGGATCAGCTGGCAGATGTGCTAACAAAAGCATTAGACACATCTACCTTTGATAGCTTGATCTCTCGGATTGGCATGCTAAACATGGAATAACAGGCAAAATCCTATTTTTCTATGAATAAAAGCATTACAACGTTTTCAGAAAATCAAAAAATCCATCCTTAAAAATAGCCAAAAATTAATTTTTCATTAAATCCTTAAAAATCTGCCATAACCACTGATTTGTTAAAAGGTCTGTTCTACTTAAAAGATTGTCCACTGCTGAAGGTCAACCCCTGTTCTCTCATTTTCATGATAAGCAATGTTGTTCAAACTCAGTGTTTTATCCATTGATATGCTATCCACTGATAGTAAAAATCATCCACTGCCTTCATTTGTTACCGTTGCAACCACTGCCCTTCATCAGTGGTTTTCATAAAAGTATTGTCCTTCATTTCATCAGGGGTTGGCACGTGGACAGTACATAGTGGTTAGACCTTTTGTAACCGCTGCCACGTCAGCATTCACTTTTTCTCTATAAAACCCCTTTCAAAACCCTCAACAGGGTTTTACTGTCGAATTGAATTCTTAAAAATTCCTTTCTCAAAGCAGTTTTCATCTCATTTCCTCAAAATTATTCACAACTTACTTCGATCATCTTATCCAAAATGACAAAATCGAAATCATCCACCAAACCCACTTCAAAATCATCGTCAACACCCATTGAAATTCCACACAAACCTTCTCACAACCTTTTGGGTCTTCTTACAAAACCCGGCACCACCAATGCTTTCGATTCCATCATTGATCTCATGTCTGCATCAAAGTACAAAACTTTTCTTACTGCAGATGCTCCAATTTATCTGCAAACCCAGAGAGAATTTTGGAAAAATATCACCCTTGAAAAACAAGGAGAAAATGTTATAGCCATCAATTCTTCCCTAAAGGGTAACGCAGTCAGAATCACACCGCAATCCATCTCAGGAGTCTTTGAACTCAATGATCAGGAAGGTAAAAATTCTTTTCCCAAAAATGAGTTAAAAATTGATTTCCTTGAAAGAGGGTATGCTGATCCAATGATGAAGAGGGATACCCTACAAAAAGGGTACTTCCCTCCTGCAACGAGATTTTTATTTCATACCTTGTTAATGTGTGTTTCAAACAAAACCACCTCTTTTAATGAGATACCATTCAAGATTCAAAACCTGGGGTATGCTATTCTTCAAGAAGAAAATTTTAATTATTCCCAGGAAATCTTTAATGATTTGGTTAAAAATGTTGAGAAAAATCCATTGTTACTCTTTCCAAGATTTTTAAGCTATTATTTTGAAAAGAAATTTGGTAAGAATGATGCTTCTGCAAGAAAACAAGGTGAATCTTTTCAAATAAACAGCTTAACTGCTGAAACTTTTACAAGAATGTCAACACCTTGCAAAACACAAGCAGAGGTGCCTGAGCAGAATTTAGCAGCTATCACTGCTCCTCAGGTATCTGCTGCTGAGCCCACTGCTCAAAGTGATCAAAGCAGCAAAACAACTGTTTTGAAACCCACACCTACAATTCACAAAAAGCCAAAACAAAAGAAAACTCAAAAACCCCCCAAACCTATCAAAAAGGCAACTCTGGAAGATGAGATACCAGAGCAATTGCCTGTGACAACACAAAAGTCACAAGAAACCACTGCTGCTACTTCCTCACAGTAGTTGGTAGAAACATCTCAACCCATGGCTGAAACTCCTCATGCTTCTTCTAAAAAAGAACAGGTTGTACATATAGGGACACCACAATATGATGCTCTGGAATCACTTGCTTCCATCATCCACAGCCCAATGCCCGAGCCAAATTCTCTTTCTACACCCAACCTCACCTCCACAATTCCCCCACCAACAAAATTATTGTTGGATGCTATTGATTTGAACCAGGCACAAACCAGTCCTTCTCACTCACCTATCAATGAGAATATACTTCAACAAACAACTGGGTCTGATGTATTAATCATAGCTAACCCACCGACAAGATCTGAGGAGGTTACATCCCTTGAGTTACAAGTAACTCTTGGTGGTAATCCAAGTGAAGCGGCCACTACAAGTGCTGAACCCACTGGTTTGCATTTGGACAGTGGTTACATCAATAAGACTTCCTTGGAGGCAATTCCTTCCATAGCACCTCTGATAACCACTAGTGAGTATGTTTCGACCACTGGTACCATCAAAAGGTTATCAAGTGTTGAGGGAAGAAGTCCCCAGTACTAAGAAAAAGTGACAGCAGTGGATGACTATTGGAATACATTTCCTAAGTCAACCATTGTTCAAACCACTGTTAGTGGGAAATCAGATGATCCCATTAAGTTGGGCGATGGTTTAAAGTACAAAGAATTGACGGAGAGAATCGATAAACTGGATACCTCTGTTGCAGAAATCAAAATAATGCTGCAGTAGTTGTTGACAGTACAAAAGGTGCAATCCACTGTTGTTCCACCTCAAGCACCTGCTCCACCACAAGCACCTGCTGCAGATGAGATATGGAACCTATTTCAACCTTTTCTCCAACAACAAACTTCCACCCAAACAGTTGTTGTAACTTCTGTTGTATTAACAACTGCTGATACTTCAGTAGGTTCAACAACTACCAGCCAAACAACTGCCATCACTTCAACAGACACCACCTTAACACACACCACTACCACTGCCTTACCACCATCACCACCAAAAATCACTTCACCTCCAAAAACAGCCACTCCATCATCACCCCCTGCCAAAAAGCAGAAGACATCAGATGTTACAACATCTGGTGTAATGGCAACAGTGGTTGAAACACCAGTTGTTTCAACAACTGTTAGTCAGCCACTTTCTACCACTAAAATCACCACCACTAATCCACCCAAAACATCATCAGCCTCTCCTACAATAAAAATGAGAAGGATTTTCATACCTGATGATGACTCTTCATCACCACCACCAACATCTTCACAATCTCTTACACTTATTCCAAAGCCTGTTCCTCTCTTATCAGCTCCAGTACAACAACTAATCCCTATCATCACTCCTGCAGGTTTCCAATATCCTCTTGAACTCATTGCAGTCAGAGAAGAGATTAAATCCTTCTACTATGAGGATGATCCTGCTAAAAGGAAGTTGACATCAGTTGAAGGATATCCTAGGCCTAACAACATTGAAGAGTACTTGAAAATTAAGGCTCAACAGGCAGAGGATATCTCCAAAAGAAGCTCTCAAGGGAAAACTGACAAAGAAATTCAAAGGCATTATCAATTTCTATTCACTCAAGTCAGACCCTTAGAGCAATTTGCAAAAAAATGTTTGTCAACAAATCTCAGAGAAAGCAGATGAAACTTTGAGAAAAGACTACATTGAAAGCATCATGGCAACCAAGAAGTACAAGGGAGAAAAGCATATGTACAAGGAGTGGACCATTCCTGAGCTTAAAGAAGAAGCAGCCAGGATTCAAGAAATGATAAAGAATAAGGTCAAACACACTCCTCCAGATTGGTCAAAGTACAAAAAGAATGTGCCTGAAAAGACACTAGAGCTGAAGAGAATAAAAGAGGAATTAGTTGCTGCTGACTATGGGTCTAAAAATCAAGTGGCAAGATGGAAAGAAGACATAGTCAGGACCACCTACAAAAGGTTGGAGGAATTAAGGAAGAAAGATCCCACAGCTCCACAAAAACCTGACTACCCTGAAGCAGAGGTTTCAAAAAGACCACCAAAGGTGCAAATCATGAGAGCTACTGCTCCAACTGGTGCTGCCATCTATAAAAGAAAGCAACAAAAACAGTTGGATACTGAAACAGTGGCAGAATTAATGACAGGAGATGAACTTGTAAAAGAAGGCATTAAGCAGATGATAGCTGAAACTCTTGGCCTAAACCAACCTGCAAGCACTGCTCAAACAGTCATCACAAGGCCTGCATCACCAAACTCCTCATCTAATAAAAATCACCCAAGAAACCCACCAGACTCAAAAGTACTAAAATGAAAAACTGACAAACAGACCCATGTATTGACAGTGTTCAAGTCTAGTGGAGAAGTGAAGAAAATAACAAGGGAACAAGCAGTTGGCCTAAGTCTTGAAGATTGCAGGATCTCCTTGATCTTCCACTGTGCAGGGATGATGATGACACAGATGCCTTAGCTTTTGAGTTACAACTCAAAGGGCAAATAAGGGAACTGCTGATGTGGCAATAAAGATCTTCCAATAATGAAGGGTTTTGGCATTATCTGTTCCAGGGGGAGATTGTTGGGATTGAACCCTATCAGAGGAACAGATAATTAAAGCCAAAACTGGATCAGAGCAGTGGATCCAGAATAAGCAGATGTTATGTATACACGTCTCTCCCCTTGAAAGTGGTTTCAACATCTACTGACCTCCTATCTACTGATCTGCACAACTGCTGACCTACAACTGCTGATCAAGTCAAAAGCTGATAAAGACTAAAGTCCTGCTTTTCAATCTACTGCCATGAGTCAAGCACTGCTGGGTTATATCAAGTGTTGCTGGGTTCACATCAGTGGAAGGCTTCAGCAGTAGTTTAGCTTGTCTTTATGTAATGAATTGTAATAACAGTTGTTAGGAGAGCAGTACTTGTATAGATCAGAGGTTAGAGTTTGTTAGGAGGTTAGACGTCACTTTCATGGTGACGTCAGCTTAGATGCTTTAGTGGTTTGCTCGTGCCTATAAATAGAACAGTACCCTGTACTGTTCTATTAGCTCTTCACCATCTTCTTTCTGCACGAACAAATCACAGTGAGCTCAGGCTGAGGGGGAGTTTGTTAGATACTTGCAATTGTAATTGAATCTTGTAATCAATTCAAGCATTCGGTTCAATGTTAAACTTGTATTTTAAAAGCAATTCTCCTGTTTTATTGTGAAAAGTTTGCTTCCATTATATTCCGCTGCCCTACTCATTCATTGTTCATTATAATTCAAACGTAAAACACAATCAAAACCAAACTCAGATCCTAACAGAGCAGATCTCAATGGATTTTATAACTAAGTTGCCAAAGACACCCAGAGGTCATGATACGATTTGGGTAATCGTAGGCCGTCTGACAAAATCTGCGCACTTTCTGCCGATCAGGGAAAAGGATAACACTGGTAAGCTAGCTGAGCTGTACCTAAGGGAGATAGTTGCACGTCATGGAGTGCCTATCTCGATTATATCTTATAGAGATGGAAGATTTATGTCAAGGATTTGGAAATGTTTCCAAGAAGCGTTTGGTTCGCAGCTGAATTTGAGCACAACATTTCACCCACAGACAGACGGTCAAAGTGAGAGAACGATTCAGATGCTTGAAGATATGTTACGAGCTTGTCTAATGGACTTGGGTGGCAGTTGGGACACTCACCTACCTTTGGTCGAGTTCTCCTATAACAATAGCTACCATACAAGCATTCAAGCTGCACCGTTTGAAGCTCTTTACGGACGTAAGTGTCGATCACCGTTATGCTGGGTAGATGCGGGCGATAGACAGCTAATTGGTCCCAAGTTGGTTCAAGAAATGACAGATAAGATCATACAGATCCGAGAACGCATTAAGGCGGCTCGTGATCGACAAAAGAGCTATGCGGACCAAAGAAGGAAATCTTTGGAGTTTGAAGTGGGAGATATGGTTTTATTGAAAGTCTCACGTTGGAAAGGTGTGGCACGCTTTGGGAAGCGTGGAAAGTTAAACCCACGATTCATTGGACCGTTTAAAATCCTGGAGAGGATTGGTTCTGTAGCATACAAGTTGGACCTACCTGCGGAACTAAATGGTGTTCATGATACATTTCATGTATCCAACCTGAAGAAGAGTCCAACACAGGAAATGGTGGTTATTCATGCCGATGAAGTTCACATTGACGACACACTCCATTTTACAGAAGAACCCGTTGAGGTTACGGATTGGAAAGTTAACAAGACCCGAAGGAGTAGTGTTAAACTTGTTAAGGTTCGATGGAATGCATGTCACGGCCCTGAGTTTATTTGGGAGCGTGAAGACCGCATGAAAGCGAAATACCCGCATTTATTCCCTAACACCCCTGCAGCTAGTAGTAGAGCTTAAAATTTCGGGACGAAATTTTTTTAACAGGGGGAGAATGTGACAACTGTCGAAAGTCCAGGTATCCGTACAATTAATTAATCTTGATTAATGCTTAATGACTGTGCTGAATTACAAATTAACTGCTTTCTGATTACTACCATACACATACATGTGCATCATACATTGTTTAATGTCATATCAATATTGCATGAAAGCTATATTGCCTTGAATGATGCACAAAGCACAATTAGTACAGTAAATGGATAAATCAGCAAATGCTGACAAAACTCAGCACATAGACATACAGTGTTTTGAGACCCAGTATGAGCCAGAAACTAAGTACTACACAAGTATAGAGTGTAGGGAAGTAAGGACCAAAAAACTGCTTTTCTAGGTGATAGTTTAAGTGCCGGAAAGTGCCTAAAACTCACCCAAAGTGCTGAATTCAGCATAAATCAGCATTTTAACACATTAATATTATGCAGAAACAAGATAAAATGGTCCCGAATGCTTTCCTAAGTGTTGGGAATTAAAAGTGTCACAAAAGGGTACATAAAGAACACTAAACTGCAAGTTTAGCACTTTAACAAACAAGTATCCAACCGAACAACCGGACACTACCTGAAATACCAAATTTACACTAGAAGCACTGTTTTAATATTTCCAAGGTAGTTATGATCCCCGAACATCATAACACCTCCTAAAAATATCTAATAACTGAAACACGTAACGAATACTTGAACATGAACAAGATTGCAACTAAAGGTTTAAACCTACACCTAGACCCCTCCCCCCTCCCGGCCATACTTGGCCACATGCCTTCAAGATTTTATTTCACTATTAAATTAGATCTTGTGCTTACTTTTTGTAACATATTACACATAAGATAAATGGAAAGGATTGTTATAAAGAGAACATGGGAGGTTAAGGATTCATATTATCTCACACACACTTCACACTCATCTTCCTCCCTCTCTTGCTCCCATTCTCGGCCGAACACAAGCACAACCACCACCATCATCATACACTCATCTTCATCCATTCCAAGTTCATACAAGGGTTTTAGAGTCCATACAAGGATCTTGAAGGACCCTCTCTATTTGTTTTTATCCACTCACTTTCTACTCTTGAATCATCCCTAGCCTTGTGCTAGTGGTAAGATCCTTGTATACTCTAGTTTACTTCTATTTTTAGTGGTTAATGATGAATCATGATAAAAAAATATCAAGAACACTAAAGAATCAAATGAAGAAAACATGAATATAAGCTTGTTTAGTAAAATCTTCATGAATATAAGTTGTCATGCTTGTTGATCTTTGATTGTTTGTAGAAGTGATGTTAATCATCATAAGGTCTTGCTAAATCATGATTAAAAACATAGTTTAGCAAGATGTGAAAGTATAATTTGTTGAAGGATGATGGATCGTCCACACTTAAAGCATGAACTTGAAAGAAATAATGTTTTCTTGAAAAACAATGATTAAAGTGAGTTGGTGATCATATGGATCCAAATATTTATGAAGGATTTCAAAGAAACCAAGTTAAAAACATAAGTTTCATATAATCTTGGTTCTTACATAAACAAGACTTGTTTTTAGTGATTAACCAAGTGTAGAAACACTTGTGTAAAAAGAAAATTTCATTAAGAAACATTTTTGTAAAGCATGATTACAAGTTGTAAACATCTAAATCTTTCAAGAATGATGTTATATTATTTTAGGGCTTGAAATAATATAACACATCAAAATACCAAGGATTACCATCTAAAGTATTACCAAGATCCCAAGGAATAAGTACATAAGTTACACACAAAATATTGGCAAAACCGAACAAGAAATGTAACTTACAAAATATTCTGGAACTTAATTCGCAAGTATATTTTGGTAAATAATATTTTGGACACAAGGAATCGAAAGTATGATTTTTATGATTGTCATAAGAGTATATCATATTTTGACAAGAAGGAAATATATGATTTTTGGTGAATAAAAATATATATATATATATATTTTCCTTGGAATTATTAGAAGATATACTATTTTTGAGAAAAATATATATTTTCTTGAGTAAACTTAAAATACATTATTTTTTGATAAAGATAAGTTTATATATATTTTCTAAGTTAGACTTGAAAATATATTATTTTGGAACCACAAATATTTTGCCAAGAGAAAAATTACAAATAATTTTTCTAAGTAATATTTCTTAAATATATATATTTTGGAAATACATATTGGTGGACTTTTATTAGAAATAATATTCCGGAAAGTATAAAATAAATTTAAGTATATGGATACTTAATGGACACAATAAAATATGTATCCTCACACGTATAAATACTCACCGGAATACGACCCCAAAATACGACAAAAATACACATGTATAAGATACCCCCATCCTTGGGAAGGAAATACAAGTATTAATACTTGGGAAGTATTAAGTTAATATATATTGTTTAACAATTATTCCAAAAATTTTATAATTATAATTTAAGTTGAAATATTAACTATTTTGACAATAATTATATAACTTAGAATAATATCGAAGGCATAAAAGAAACGTAACTCAGAAATGTTAACACTAAGTCAAGGCACGGCCCATTCGTCTAATAGACATTAGTACGTTGTAGGTAGTCGTGTTCACCGGAGAAGTTCGAGTTACGATTTTTGAAGACGCAAGACTGTGAGTTTCGTGTTCCCCCTTTTTCTTTAACTGTTTTCAGTTTTATAACTTCGGGGGTGAAGTACATGTTACAATTGTTTACACACATTATTATTTGGTATGGTTAGCTAAGGAAGGGTATACTTAGGTCATGTGAGTGGTGGGCATAACGCTTAAGGCCATCAATCCTCGTTGTAGGACCGAGGGACATGAGTGATAGATCTATTTGGGTGTAGTGAGCCCCGCCCATGTTGGACCAGGGTTGGCCCATGGGTAGACTATGTCTTACAGCCGGAAGCCCGGTGCAAAATTTGCTAGGTTTGAGCTAACTGCATCTTGTCACACATATCAATGGCCTTGCAAACCATTGGTGATCTGTTTTTCCTTGTTGCCTTCATACCGGGATTTATAAACTTACATACATACTTACAGTGGTTTCAAAGGTTTATACATACACACAATTAAATACACGAACTCGCTCAACTTTTGTTGATGTTTTCAAAATACATGTATTTCAGGGAATTAGTAAGTGGATCTGGCGGGCGTTGGAAGTTTCATGCTGCGTTGTGAATAAAGATGTCATCCATGGTTTTGAGGTTTGGTTTGGGTGTCTTATTCCTGGACGAGACACATCTTCCAAACCTTGGTTTTATTTAATGTCTTTTGATGAGTCCTTAGTGAACTCTTAAAACAATTCGTATGGTTTGTAAAACTTGTGTTTGAAGTCTACGTTTCAAAACAATGGTGTTATGTTTTAAACTTATTTAATGGATGACAAATCTATGGTTTTATCATAAAGTTGCTATTATGATTAAATGAAATGGTATTAAGAAAGTCACACCATAATCACGCTTCCGCAAAAGTCAGGGTGTGACAAAACAGATTGGTGGTGCTATTTGGCATACACTAATCGATTTCATGATCTCCGCACGCTTGTGACTCACCTTGTCACCCCTTGTCTTGCTAGATTCAGAAGTACAACAATGGGTTTCCGATTGAAATTCGAGACTCGGTTCAAAGTAGCAAGCCTATAACTTTGGAAGATGTCATCCTTCTCGCTGCTACGCTCACCGATAATCATGTTGCAGTCGGTACTTGGACTACGGAAGATGCCATGAAGCTCGCTGATCAACCTATTCTCAAGCCATCTTATGAGGTTAAGACCTCAAACTTCAACAAGGGAAAAAAGCAGAAACAACAACAAACCCGCAACTATGCTGTTGTTACACCGGTGAAACAAGTTCTTATGATTCAAGTTCCTGCCAAGAAAGCATATGGTGGAACCCTTCCTCTATTCAACACCTGTTATTTTCATCATCCAACCAACCTTCCATGCCGTCAATGCACCACGTGCGAAAGGTTCAGGCATCTTGATCTACTTGTCGTGGCATGGAAAGACCTCAAGGTAATCCGGTCTACGCTGCAGCACAAAACCAGAAAGCTCTTGCTAATGGTCGTGCATGCTTTAATTTTTGCAACCCAAACCACATGCACCCCACCTGTTATTTTCATCATCCAACCAACCTTCCATGCCGTCAATGCACCACGTGTGAAAGGTTCAGGCATCTTGATCTACTTGTCGTGGCATGGAAAGACCTCAAGGTAATCCGGTCTACGCTGCAGCACAAAACCAGAAAGCTCTTGCTAATGGTCGTGCATGCTTTAATTTTTGCAACCCAAACCACATGCACCCTCAGTGCCCTCGTGTTGTCAATGCAAAATGCACCTGAAGCTCAAGCCAATAATGACGTGGTGAACTGTATGTTTTTGGTTAATAATTTTGTTGCTTCTATTCTTTTTGATACTGGTTTAGACAAAAGTTTTGTGTCCCTTTCTTTTGAACCTATCCTTGTATGTGCCTGATCTAGATTACAGAACCCCTTCATAGTTGAAGTTTCAGATGGGAAACCCATCATTGTTGATTCTGTCTTTCGTAATTCCACTCTCAATCTTAACGAGCATACATTTCCTATCGACGTCATACCTATGCAGTTAGGTAGTTTAAAATCATAGTAGGCATGGACTGGCTTGCCTAGCACCGTGCTGAAGTCATATGCTTCAAGAAGTATATTTATATCCCGCTTCCATCTGACAATGTTTTGCAAATCTACGGTGAAAAGCCATCCGGTGGACTCAAGCTCATGTCGTGTACTCAAGCTCAAAAGTGCTTACGAAAGAAGTACATGACCTTTTTTTGCCCACATTGTGGAGAAGAAAGACTAAGAAAAGATTGTGAAAGACATTCCTATCATCTGTGATTTCCCCGAAGTGTTTCCCAAAGATCTACCAGTCTTCCTCCTATTCATTTGGTCGAGTTTTGTATCGATCTTATACCCGGTGCTACTCCTGTTGTTAAATCCCCTTACCGTCTCGCTCCCTCCGAAATGCAAGAACTTGCCAACCAACTCCAAGAATTGGTTGACAACGGATTCATTCGTCCTAGTTTATCCCCTTGGGGTGCTCCAGTCCTCTTTGTTAAAAAGGATGGTTCCTTCCGTATGTGCATTGACTATCGTGAGCACAACAAACTCATAATCAAGAATCGTTGTCCTTTGCCCCGTATCGATGACTTCTTTGATCAACTCCAAGATTGACCTTCGTTCTGGCTACCATCAACATCATGTACATGAGGATGACATACCAAAAACCGCTTTTCGTACTTGGTATTGACATTATGAATTCATGATTATCCCCTTCGGATTAATCAATGCACTCGCAATCTTCATGGATATTCTAAACCGTGTGTGTAAACCATACCTTGAAAAATTCATTATGGTTTTCATCGACGACATCTTCATCTACTCGAAATCCAAATCCGATCACGAGCAACACCTTCGCTTGATTTTGGATCTCTTAAGAAAATAAAACTATATCCTAAATTCTCTAAGTGTGAATTTTGTCAAAGATAAGTTCAATTCTTAGGACACATTGTCAATGAGAAGGGAATCCATGTGGATACAGCCAAAATTGTAGCCATCCAAAATTGGATTGCCCCAAAGTCTCCTACCGAAGTTCGTTCGTTCCTGAGACAAGTAGGCTATTATCATCGCTTCATTTCCAATTTTTACAAAATCGCCGTTCCTTTTACATCATTGACCCAAAAGGGAAGACTCTACATTTGGGGCCCTAAGCAAGAAGAAGTTTTCGAAACTCTTAAGCATATGCTTTGCAATGCTCCAATCTTAGCCCTTCTTAATGGTAATGATGACTTTGTTGTCTATTATGATGTCTCTAATCAAGGTCTCGGTTGCGTTCTCATGCAATGAGGCTAGTTTTATAGCATATGTAACAAGGAAACTTAAGATTCATGAAAATAATTACACCACTCACGATCTTGAACTTGGTGTGGTCGTCTTAGCTCTTAGGATTTGAAGGCACTACGTTTATGGTACCAAATGTAAGGTTTTCACCAACCACAAAAGCCTTTAACACATCTTTAACCAAAAGGAACTCAACATGCATCAACGACGTTGGGTCGAGTTATTGAATGAATACAACTGTGAGATTCGCTACCTTGAAGGTAAAGCAAATGTCTTGGCCGGTGCACTTAGTCGTAAAGAGCACGTCCAACTTATTGTGCTCGAATCCAAACTGATTTTCAACATCGTATCCTCGAGGCCCAACACATTTGTTTCACCAAAGGTAACATGTATGAAGAAATGTTGTGTGGTGCTGAACTTCAATTGGAGTCTAAATAAAATGGTTTGCTTTACTTCTTGAATCGTGTTTGGGTTCCCAATCGTGATGCTCTTCGACCATTCTATTGGATGAGGCTCACAAGTCTTGTTATTCTATTCACGCTGGTGTAGATAAGATGTATAAGGATCAGCATAGCATTTATTGGTGGCCTGGCAAGAAACGAGACATTGCTATTTATGTATCCAAATGCCTCATTTGTTCTAAAGTGAAGGCCGAACACCAACGTCCTTCAGGTTTGCCTGTTCAACCCGAAATTCTAATGTGGAAATGGGAAAGTGTTGCTATAGATTTCGTCAGAAAACTCCCACGAACATCGTCCGTTCATGACAGCATTAGGGTAATCATTGATCGACTAACCAAAACAGCTCATTTTCTACTTATTCGCGAAACCTATGGAGTCGAGAAATTGGCTCGTATCTTTGTCGTGAAAATCATTAGTCATCATGGTGCGCCTTTAGACATCATATCCGATCGTGATAGTTATTTCACTTCTTGTTTTTGGAAGGCTCTATAGTCAGCCTTTGGTACCCAAATTACTTAGTACGACTTTCCATCCTCAAACTAATGGTCAATCTGAGCATACTATCTAGACTCTTGAAGACATGCTTCGCTGTTGTGTCATTGATTTCGGTGGAATCTGGAACGTGCAGTTGCCTTTGATTGACTTCTGTTAGAAAAATAATTACCATGCAAGTATTGATATGGCTCCGTTTGAAGCTCTTTATGTTGTAAGTGTAGATCTCCGATTTGTTGGAACGAAATTGGGGAAGTGAAAATCACCGGTCCATAACTGATCCAAAAGACTACCGACAAAATCTTGAAAATCCGTGTCAAACTTTGTTTCGCTCGAAGTCGGAAAAAGAGTTATGCCAACCGAAAGCGAAAAGCCATGGAATTCAAAGTTGGAGATTTCGTGCTTCTCAAGGTTTCCCCTTGGAAAGGAGTCTTCCGATTTGGCAAACAAGGTAAATTATCACCTCGCTTTGTTGGATATTTCAAAATTCTTTAGATGATCGGTTGAATGGCTTACAAACTTGAACTACCCCAAGAATTCAACACTATATATCGAACGTTTCATGTTTTGAATCTAAGGAAGTGTCTTACCAATAAAGACCTTTAAATCTCTGTTAACGACTTACGCAATGATGAGACTATGCACTTTATCGAGAAGCCAATTGAAATTATGGATTGAGAAATCAAGTAGCTCAAGCGTAGTCGCATTCCAATTGTCAAAGTACGATGGGAAGCTTAACATGGACTAGAATTTACTTGGGAACGTGAAGACCAAATGAAAGTCAAGTATCCACATTTTTTTCCAAGAGTCTTCCTCCTAATGAAATTTCGTCAATTTCGGGACGAAATTTTCTAAAGTCTGGGAGACTGTAATATCCGTACTTTTCCATTACTTTGTAATCTTGTTTTCGATTCATATCTTGTAATTGTTGAAGTTTGGATCAATAAATATCGTTTGGAAAGCTTACATACATTGTATTTATCAATTCACATACTTACATATTCATTTGTTTACAAAAACGTGCCTAATTATTTAGTTTCTAGCATAAAAAATTAACAATATCAACTTTCAGGGTCAAAACAGAAAATTTGACATTTTCACCTTCCCCGTGCGTCATGGAGAAACATCATATGCCTCCCACGTGGCGCGGAGGCTCACCTTCGACCATATGAATTTGTACTCCCCTGTGCGTGGTGTAGAGGCTCAAATTAGAGCCCATTATTTACCTTAAACATTTACCTAACATCTAACTTCGATAATTAACATAATCCATCTGTTTTTAACCACCAACCACATATAATTAATACCTCAACCACTTTTTGGTGATCAAAACATTTAAAATTAACCCGCCCATATCTTTAACCATACTGAGCCATTCTATAAATTGGAACATCCAACTCGTTCATTTCATTTTCCACTACATTTCCCCTCTACTCTCAAGCTCGATTACTCTTTGCATTTTGCGAATTTTTTGAATCAAACTCAGAAGGTTTAGCATGAATTTCTAAGCTTGTTTCTTAGTCTTAAAACCCTATTCTTCTTACATAAGGTTGGATTAAATCCAAAGAACAAGACTCCTTTGAGGGTCTTAGCTTACCCTACTTGAATCCTTTCCAACCTTGTAAAGAATGGGACTGGATCTTGCTCTTGTAAAGAATGGGACAAGATTCTCAAACTCATGACATAATCCCAAATGTTTCCCAGATTGAACCTGTGTATCTCCTTGGAATTCCATGCGCAGAGTATCCCACGCTTCTTGGGATGTCTCTGTGATGACTGTTCTAAGGGTCAATCAAAAACCTAATTAAACTACTTAGATAGCGTAAGTAGGGTATCATATCCATGGGTATTTTTTGTGGTCAGTGTAAAAGAATTGAATTAAAAACTAAATTATCTAACTGGGGTTTGTTTGTTTGATTTGAAAGAAAACACAATTTGTCACAAAAATTATTATCAGAATGAGAAGAAGTAACCACCACCCTGAATCTCGAATACCCGTTTTACACAAAAACCCGTATACTGATTCAAAACACCACATAGACATGGCCTTGGAATTAATGACTTTGATTAATTATTAGGGATAGTTTTTAAGATTCACCATACAACCTAATAACCCGTTTAATTATATCAATCGCCCACCAATTTATTAACCCTCTAACGATGCAAGTATATCACCAATGCGCTTAATAAATGACAAATAATTCAAATATAATCAACTTTCACAAAATCAACACAAGTGGTCAAGATTTACCAGTTTACAAGAATCAGAAACAAAGTAATTGTGTCAAACAAAGCATTCGTTCATCCGAGTGGAAGTCACCGAGTGTTTAGACGCGCATGATTGTCATCACAACTTCAATTGTCATCCCAAATTGATCAGACGTTCACAAACAACTTGAAAGATGAGAGAATGGTGATAAAATCGCCCTTTTTCGTACTGGACGGCTGATAGTGAAAGTGATTTATAAAAACAAGAATTAGGGTTATTTAAAATTGTTTCCTGTAATCATTGTTCGTCGTGCGTCGCGAAGGTTTCCTAGCCACCCCCCGCGTGTCACGGGGGGTATATAAGTTGACTGACATTGACTAAATTGACCGACATTAACTCGATGATTCAAGCGCATCGCGGAAAGTGACTTGGGTGTTGCCGCGTGTCGCCTAGCTGCCTAATGTTGACTTTTTGCGTTACACGTCCTGCATTAACCTGTCAAACCCATTTTTACAGCTTGTTTTCTCTCGTTTAACCTTTTTGATACATGTTACGCCAAAAACACCAATACACGATAAATATATAACAAATAGGAATTGACATATTTAATATGCTAAAAATCGACATGAACTATATAAAATACAACTTATTTTAACCCAACATCACTCTGCCACTGAAATTCTTGAAAACAAAGTGTCATGAACATCTTGTTGTATAACAACCATTGCTTGTGCATCGGTCTTCAATTCCCGTCTTCAATTCCTTCTTCTGGGCTTTAATGTCTTCACCATGATCAGACATTCCTAGATTCACCATGTCCTAAAAATCTTTGGTTCGAAGGGTCGTCTTTATTGCCCTTGCTTTGAATCAACCATTCAGATTTTGATTGCACCTTGCTCTGATACCACGTGTTGGTATGAGCAATCTAATCTCACTTAGATAAACTTAACAAAATAAAGATGAACACTCAAGATAGTCGGCACACATTACTTTATTGCTTTAAAAATCATTGAGAGTACATTAGGAAATGTAAAGACTCCAACATGTTTAGATAACGAAAGGATGGAATGTTTTTTTCTTGCGCCACATTGTTTCGGATTTATTTTCATAAAAAGAAACAAGTGTGCCAATTTAATTGGAAAAACTTTTATGTTTTTTACTTATGAAGTTTTGCCATAGCTCCTAAGGTGAGAACCCACAAGACTCTTAATTTTAAAGGTATATTATATTAATCCTAAATAACTCATCAATTGCCTGGGCCTATCCATTTCTATATATAATTCGAATCACTTGGCCCAAATGGAGATTGAGTATGGACAAAACGATCGAACCTGGAAAGCAAAACTCACATGCTCCCAAACAGGTTAAAACACATCAATAAACAAAGAGAAACACGAGAGAAAATCAGGTTTGGATGAAAATAACCAGGCCGTGCATTTAAAAAAAATTGTCCACCGGAACTACCTGTCGCGCATCGCGACGTGTTCCATGACATCCTTCCCGCGTTGCGGGGATGTACTTGTTGACTTCATTGACCTAAGATCCCAAGCGACACGTGACACTTAAAAGGGAATCCCCCGCGTGCCACGGAGGAACCTTTTTTCCAGTAGTTTTGTTACATTTTTTAGATCCACGCCTTAGAAAAATTTTATATTTTAACTTGTTTCCACCTCCCAACCCCCCAAACGACTGTGTATTGCCCTCAATTGCACCAAAACTTAACCAAACCTCCTCGGACTTCCCCACACTTGAACAATTGCATGATTTGACACAAAAAAACGAAATAAACTAATACTAATGTACAAAACAAAACGAACAAACCTTAAGCTGCCTCCTATGAGCGGTAAATTTTAGATCTTCAGCCAGAGCATACCTGCAATCTTCAAGGTGGTTCAAAGGCATGCTTACCTCCAGACTTCTCTAGATCAATTCGCTTCCATTAGTCTGGAAATTTCGCAGCCGTATACCATAGAGGCTCAATCTTGGCCTCATCTTCCCACACATTTCCATCATCAGGTGGTTTACCTACTTTTTATCTTTTCTTCACATTCACCTTTCTCACCAGCTCTTCGTTTATCCCACACTTGGACCTGTAACACTTAATACCTTTCTCATTAGTAGCAACTGTTTCATCTAAATTGTCGAAAACTTCGTAAGTGATAGATCTTGAATAAACATTAAAAATTAACTTACGGTTTTCAGAAATCATTGTGATTAACCCATCTCTACTGTTAATTTGGGCGTTAGCAGTATGCAAGAAAGGACGACCCAGAATTACCTTTGTTGCTCGTTCATCCTCGTTGGTGCATAATCCAACACCAAAAAGTCTACCGGGTAAAAGAACTCTCCCAGCTGGATAATCACATCCTTAACAACCCCACGAGGTTGTTTCCAAGTATCGTCCACCAAAAAATACATTCCTGTCAGTATCATGTAGTGGTCCAAACTCGTACTGATCATATAAGCTTCCAGGCAGAATATTCATGCTTGCTCCATAGTCTAACAATGCCATATGGATTTTCAGCTTTCCCACTCTAATCAGAACAAGCGGTACCCCTGGCTTACTTTCCGCACCTCTATCAACATCCTCGCTTATACCTGCAACTACTTGAGACGAAGATGTGAAATCTGTATGAACAATCTCATATGTAGGAATGGTACTTACTGAGTGAACTCTTGCATTATGTTGAGGACTTCTTGTAGTGTCACTCGGTATTTACCCGGATCTCTTTTTCCTTGAGCCAGCTTGGCCACTAACTGTACAACTTGTTTTTCTAAAACTTAATAAGCCTTAGCTTGCACCTCTTGATCCTTCTTTATTTGCTTCAAAAGTTCCATCATCTCATTGTTTGACCCTTCAGCTGGACCACTCGACCTTCCTTGACTTGAATCCTGTTGATAGCTCCTTTGATTGTAACTTTGGTTGTTGTAAGCAGGCTGTCTGTGTGGATATGGCTGACTTCCTTGAGTAGGTACCTGAAAATTATGATTAGACTGATTAGCAATATTACCATATCTAAAATTTGGGTGATTCCTTAAACCTGGACGATATGTGTTTGAATTCATATCATATCTCTGTTGATCACGATAGACCTGGTTGACTTCTTCTTGAGCTATACCGAACTGTACCGGGCAATCTTCCCAAACATGGCCTAAATCGCCACAAGAGTTACAAACCAGATATGTATTAGTAACATTCAATGAATCTCTTCCTCCAAGACCCTTGAACTTCGCTAATTGACGCTCCAATGCGTCTTTCTCTCTCTCTAACTGAGCCACTCGAGCTGTAGAGGCTTTCATACCAGTTGATGTCGGAGTTGGATATTTCTTGGTCCGGTCTGATTGTGCTTGTTTTTACGAATCTTCCGCTACAATATCCAAATAGTCCTAGCCCACATCTACGTGATTTCTAAGCAAAGTACCACCCGTTGTGGCCTTGATGTCTCATCTATCTTCATTAGATAACCCATCATGGAAAGCGGTAATTAACTCCCATCATGGAATACCATGATGAGGACAATTACGGATCAACTATTTGAACCGCTTCCATGACTCAAACAACAACTCACCTGGAAGTTGTTGGAACTCTCTAAGAGCGACTCTCCCCATCTTAGTTCTTTTTGGAGTGTAATACTATTCTAGGAACTGCTGCTGCATCTTTTGCCATGTGTGAATGCTTGCATAAAGCAAAGAGACAAACCACTCACATGCTGAGTCTTTTAAGGAGAGCTGAAACCGCTTGATCCGGTGTGAACCCGTGTCCACCTATGATACTACAAACCGCTTCAAATTCCGCAATATGAGCATACGGTTCTTCAATACCCTTCCCGTGGATGGAAGTGACAATCGGGGATCCGAATTAACTCTCTACTCCTCTAATTGTGGATGGAAGTGACTCTCTATTCCTCTAATGTTAGGATACGGAAATATAGGATTCCTTTGCCTATGACGTGGTGCAGCTGGTGCCCGATGAACCTGCGGTGGAGTTTGATATTCATCTCCACCATGCAGCTGTCTTTGCTGATAAACTGGTTGAGTCCGATTCATTGCCATATTTTGCAACCACCTCGATTTCCCATGTAACCATCATTCATACCCCAATCTTCATTTCCATACCCGTCATCCCATGTATCAGCTCTAGCCCTGTTTTCCCTTTGTTCGAACATAACACCCGATCGGTTCGGGTGTGGCACTTGATTTGACTGATTCACAGCCCGCAACAGATAGCAATCCACCAATCACGTGAAAATATCCAGTTAGAGCATGTATTGGTTGAGTGGTTGTGTTCGATTGCGGTGCTATGGGTGGAGTTTGAGTTTGGGTTTGGTTTCAGTTGTGAATGGGGGTGGTGGCATTGGTGGCATCTTAGGAAGTGGGTCATGTTGTGGTGTTTGCTGATTCAGAGTCGATTGGATTTCTTAAGAATTCATTGCTAAAACCGGTGATTTTCCTCGCACAGCTGAACGAACCAATAAGTTTTGTCTAGCGGTCTTTTCGATTTCAGGGTCGAAAAGAAGTGGTGACGACTTCCATGAAAACCTGGTATGCATGCAATTAGAAATCACCTGCATACAAGTAGACAAGAAAAAACGCGTAATACTGAAAGAAACAAAAATAAACAAAAATAAAAATTTTTGGGTTTTAGATTTTTTTTTCATACAACAATAAAAAAACTAATTAAACTAACACTAAGCGCATGAATTCCTCTGCAACGGCGTCATTTTGATGACTGCCGTAAGAGTCAATCAAAAACCTAATTAAACTACGTAGATAGCGTAAGTAGGGTATCGTATCCACGGGGAATTTGTGGTCAGTGTAAAATAATTTAATTAAAAACTAAACTATCTAACTGGGGTTTGTTTGTTTGATTTAAAAGAAAACACATTTTGTCACGAAAAGTGTTATCAGAATGAGAAGAAGTAACCGCCACCCGGAATCCCGAATACCCATTTTCACACAAAAACCCGTTTACTGATTCAAAACACCACATAGACATGGCATTGGAATTAATGACTTTGATTAATTATTAGGGATAGTTTTTAAGATTCGCCATACAACCTAATAACCCGTTTAATTATATCAATTACCCACCAATCTATTACCCCCTAACGATGTAAGTATCTCGCCAATATGCTTAATAAACGACAAATAATTCAAATATAATCAACATTTCACAAAATCAACACAAGTGGTCAAGATTTACCAGTTTACAAGAATCAGAAACAAAGTAATTGTGTCAAACAAAGCCTTCATTCATCCGAGTGGAAGTCACCGAGTGTTTAGCCGCGCATTATTGTCATCACAGCTTTAGTTGTCATCGCGAATTGATCAGACATGCACAAATAGCTTGAAAGATGAGAGAATGGTGATAAAATCGCCCTTTTTCGTACTGGACGGCTGATAAGGAAAGTGATTTATAAAAGCACGAATTAGGGTTATTTAAAATTGTTTCCCGTAATTAGTTTTTGTCGCGTGTCGCGAAGGTTTCCTAGCCACCCCCGCGTGATGCGGGGGTATATAAGTTGACCGACATTGACTAAATTGACCGACATTGACTCGTTGATTCCAGCGTGTTGCGGAGAGGGACTTGGGGTCTTGCCGCGTGTCGCCTAGCTGCGCAATGTTGACTTTTTGCGTTACACGTCCCGCATTAACCTGTCTAACCCATTTTTACAGCTCGTTTTCTCTCGTTTAACCTTTTTGATACCTGTTACGCCAAAAACACCAATACACGATAAATATATAACAAATACGAACTGGCATATTTAATACGCTAAAAATCGACACAAACTATATAAAACACAATTTATTTTAACCCAACATCACTCTGCCGCTGAAATTCTTGAAAACAAAGTGTCATGAACATCTTTTTGTATAACAACCATTGATTGTGCATCAGGCTCCAATTCCCATCTTCAATTCCTTCTTCTAGGCTTCAATGTAATCACCATGATCGGACATTCCTAGATTCACCATATCCCTCAGATCTTTGGATAGAAGGATAGTCTTCATTCTCCCACTCCAGTGCTCATACCCTTCCCCTTTGAACACAGGGATTGGCATGAGAGATGAACTACTCTAACTTGATGAATCAACCATTTAGATCTTGATTTCACCATGCTCTAATACCACGTGTTGGTATGAGCAATCTAATCTCACTTAGATAAAGTGAACAAAATATAGATGAACACTCAAGATAGTCGGCACACATTACTTTATTACTTTAAAAATCATTTAGAGTACATAAGGAAGTGTTCCAACATGTTTAAATAACCAAAGGATAGCCAGCATATTCGGTTAATCCTCTGACACGGACTAAAGCAACAACTTTGGCCAACGTCCTTATCGGATTATTCAAAACACTTCAAACTCCAAAGTGCATGCATGGGATCCTGACTATTTGAATTATTCTTCAACAGAATTCGGGGTTGTTATTTTTTATGATAAAAGAAGTACATGGATGATATGCAGGTCAAGTCCGTCGAAATTGACCAACGAAATTGACCTTCTTATGCAAATATATAAGAATAACACGCGAAAAAAATAATTAATACTTTTGTGATTTGGTTTGGGAGAAATAACAATATCAAAATAGAAGCAAATCAATGCTTTGCAACCAGATGTTGATAGGATCAATTAATTAAATTTAAACAAGAATAATTAGGTTAATAAAGACGAAACATAAGCCAGTATAAAGTTTTAATTTATAATCAAATTGCAATTAAACTAAACACACTAATGTCTCTTGGTCCCTATATAATGACAGCCTTAAAACTTAACATTATTACACTTCCACCTACACACACTTCACAGCCACAGTAGAATACTGTGAAGGAACAAAGTTGCATGAAAGATGGAAAACGTTTCAAATGGTTTTATTTGTACCTTAAATAGATCATGGAGAAGGAGGAGACATCTTCGGGTCTCAGGCGGTCACAAAAACACTTCGAAGACCATTACGTTAGGAGGTAGAAACCGTCGATTTTGGAAGATAAAAGCCATTCCACGGTTGCGATTGAAGAAACTTTCACCGATCAGGCTCTGGATCAAGTTGAAGAACGCCTACATTGATATGATGCTTAGACTTGGCCGAACCGAAGATACTTTTGGTTCTAAACGAGGTCCCAGGGCGCTTAAACCGGGGGTTAACTCGATGGGTGAGTTTCATAGCAGATTGATTTACGAGATCTCCAAGAGCTTGATAGCTTCCCGTGAATTGGCTACCATATAGACCAAAAAGAATTATGTGAGCAGATTACATATTTTTTTTTTCATTGTAATAATCTACACACTTCATTTGATTTGTAATCTGAGTAATATTTGATTAAATCATTTAGCTTTTTTAATCTTATCTGAAAAATATTAAATGTGTTTCGGAATTAGCGTCTTAGAGTTGAGTAGATTAAGCATTATTTGTGTGGTATGCGCATATAATGCATATATGTGTGGGCCATCGGGGGGCAAAAGTAAAAGTGCACTAATTTTAACGTTATTTTACTAATTTCGTGAAAATAACGTTAAAAGTAGAGGACGGTTAATCATGCATCATGTGGTGGCGTTGATAGCTGAAAGACAAAAGGGTACATGCACTAATCGGTCTTTGTCCCGATTGCCGAGTGTTATGTGCCTTATGTCCAAGGCTTGATGCAAAACTACTATCGAGCCGGGGGTCTCACTGGAAGCAGCCTCTCTATTCCTACGGGGTAGAGGTAAGGCTGTCTACATCTTACCCTCCTCAGACCCTACCTTTGCTTTGCTATTGGTGGGATTTACTGAGTATGATGATGATGATGATGATGAAGCATTATTTGTTAGACTTATATCTCTTCAAAGTCATAATCGATAATAGGAGTTATTGAAGACTTATGATAAATGAAGAAGATTTTTAAAGTGGCATATAGATTTGTTTTAATTAATTTTATCTTGGTGTCTTGGCTATCTATCTTTTTGTATGCTTTTCTTTCTAATTATTGGTGTTAGCTACTTTCTAGCTGGTTAATGACCTGTTTTCTTCCCTTTTCTGCTTTTTGTTTTGTTTTTTTTGTTTTTTTCTGTCATACTAGTTATTTTCTCTTTTACTACTTGTATGTATATACTTTATTATGTTATGTGAAATTTTATACTAAAAAAAAAGATTTGTTGAGTTGTATGTCTCACCCACTCTAAATCTTACTCTTACCAGTGTTAGTGGTGGGTATGTAATTGATAATATAATATCAAATAATCAGATGCATGATAATATAGTTTGCATAGAGCACATCCAAACAATATACAACTTCAAAATTTATTTTAAAAGGTTAGACAAACATGATGTTTCTTTAGTATAAAAACTGATTTAAATTTCATGATGAAGTAGAAAGTGTGTCAACAAAACGAATTTTCTTTCTAAAAACTTTTTTTAGTTATAGCAATGCATATCCAAACGCATTCGACGAAAGATACTACAGTTCTTCAAAAAAGCCAATGTTTGATTTCTGTCATAATAGTATAAGAATTTTAATAGAATAATGTTAGGTGTTACCCATTGTGCTAGATGCATCACGTTCAAACCTTAGCAAAAGAGAATAATTTAGCATTATTAGTTTGATAGATATGAATTATAAATTCCGTCGTTAATAACATATGGAACATGGGCGGACCCACCCCAAGTTGTGGGTGGACGAGTACACCCTTGAAAAAAAATTTAGTGTCATACTCCACTGAAAATCCTGATCGCATCCTTTTTCAATCGCACCCCTTAAAAATTTTCAACCGCCCCCTTAAGAAAAAAATACGAATTTATATTAAAAAGGTTAGCGTCATATTTGCCGTTTAACCCGGCCCATGCTAAAACTACTTGTGTTAATCCTATAGTTATATTTCAATTCAATAGGTTTGCATGTTCTAATATTTTTGGTTTGTGTTTACATATTTCGTGTTAGTTTATTGGTTCACATCTGGGTTGGGTTCACATCTGGGCCATATGGGCCTAACGCCTCATAAGGTAACATGGTTCACGTCTGGGCCCGGACACACGCGTCCTGCCTGACACATCTAGTGGATTGAAGTCTTATATGTAGCTGTGGGCTTAAAGTGTTGTTGGTTGAATGTTATGGTAAGAAAACAAGAAGAATCGTAAGAGAGAAGAATCTGTTTCATTACCAAGCTAACCTCCACAACTCAGTTACAACCGTATATAACGACTAACAGACTAACCCTAACTACTAACTATACAGCCCTTATAGAATTCTATTATTACAAAATACCCCCTAAAGTTTATTGACTTATTACAACACGTAACAAAACTCCCCCCAATAAGATTCTTGACCTCAAGAATCCACATTATAATCTAGAAATCTCAACATGAATTCATCAGCATCTCCCCAAGTTGAATCATGAACTGGCAGGTCTTTCCATTGAACTAAGAACTTGACAACCGGTTTGTGGCCTTGCTTAGCTAACTTCCAGTCTAAAATTGACAATGGCTGCAACACTGGTTCCACCACAGCAGGTAAGATTATTGGCTGATTAGGAGGACCAAATGGCTTCTTCAACAAAGAAACATGAAATGTAGGATGAATTTGAGATCCTGCAGGAAGCTCTAGTGTGTAAGCTGCTCCTCCTATCTTTTTCAACACACGAAAAGGTCCAAAATACTTTTGTGACAACTTTGAATACTTATGCAATCTTAAAGAAGTTTGAACATAAGGCTGCAGCTTCAAATAGACCCAATCACCCACCTCAAAACTCCTTTCACTCCTCTTTTGATCTGCAAACTATTTCATTCTATTCCTTGCCCTTTCTAAAGATTGTTTTAAGACTATCAACATTTCTTCTCTACTTTGGAACCAACTGTCTAATTCCGCAACAGTAGTTGTACATGGTGTATACGGCAACTGGATCGGAGGATTAATACCATAAAGAGCTTTGAATGGGGACATTCCAATTGCCGAATGCCAGGTAGTATTATACCACCATTGAGCTAATGGCAGCCAATTCATCCACATTGCAGGTTATGTCATAACCATACATCGCAGATAAGTTTCCAAACACCGATTCAATACTTCAGTTTGACCATCCGACTGTGGATGATATGCAGTTGATAGAGCTTGTTCTACTCCTTGTAATTTCAAAAATTCTCTCCAGAAGTTACTCAGAAAAATAGGGTCTCGGTCAGAAACTATTGATTGTGGGCAACCATGAAGCTTGAAGACATTATCTAAAACCACTTGAGCTACATGAACAGCTGTGAATGGATGCTTCAAAGGAATAAAGTGGCCAAATTTTGTAAACCGATCCACAATAACTAAAATAGTATCCATGCCTTTTGACTTAGGAAGCCCACTAATGAAATCCATAGATACATCACTAAAGATGAATTGAGGTGCAGGTAATGGATTCAATAGGCCCGGTGTGGCAATAGCTTCATATTTAGCCTTTAAGCAGATATCACAAGTCTTGATCATCTTCATAATGTCTTTGTATGCACCCTTCCAATAAAACCAATCCCTGAATCGTTGCAAGGTAGCTTGTACACCCGAGTGACCACCCACTGTTGAAGCATGACATAATAACAATATCTCCTGTCTCGATTCATCATTTTTACCAATCCAAAGCTTATTCTTCCTTGTTAACAACACTCCATCCCATTTCATGTGTTTCACTACTTTCCCTTGTAACAACGAATGAATCAATTGCTGAGCAATAACATCAGTCTCCCAATGAGTCTTGATCTTGTTAAGTAACAGTGGTTCATAAGAAGAAACTGCCATTTGAAACAATGTAGAGCCTTGTACTCTTGACAGTGCATCAGCTGCATTGTTCTCGACTCCTTTTTTATACACAATATCGTAATCATATCCCATCAGTTTACTCAGCCAAGTATGTTGAAGTGGTGTTGTAATCTTTTGCTCCAAAAGATGCTTTAAGCTTTTTTGATCAGTTCTGATTGTGAAATGATTGAGGATCAAATACTGATGCCACTGTTTGACCGCCAACAATATTGCAAGCAGTTCTTTTTCATATACAAACAATGCACATTGTCTTGCAGATAATGCCTTGCTAACAAATGCAATAGGATGTCGACCCTGCATTAATACAGCTCCTAACCCTTTAGAACTAGCATCCGTTTCAATAATGAACTCTTGAGTCCAATCAGGTAAGGCCAAAACTGGAGCTTGTATCAAGGCTGATTTTAGTGTTTCAAAAGCCTGCTGTGCCTCACTAGACCACTGAAAAGCATCTTTTTGTAACAGGTTTGTAAGGGGTTTAGCAATAGTACCATAAGAAGAGATGAACCGTCTGTAATAGCCAGTTAAGCCCAAAAATCCCCTAAGCTGCTTGACTGTTGTAGGAACAGGCCAATTCTTAACAGCTTCTATTTTTGTTGGATCCGTTGATACACCATCTTTAGAGATCACATGCCCCAAATATTCCACTTTTTCTCCAGCAAAACTGCATTTAGACTTTTTTGCATACAATTGATTCTCTCTAAACAGCTGCAATACCTCTTTCAAATCAATAAGGTGCTGGTCCACATCTCTACTATACACCAGCACATCATCAAAGAAAATCAGCACAGACTTCCTTAATAATTTTTGAAATACTGAATTCATTAATCCTTGGCAAGTTGCCGGAGCATTAGTTAGCCCAAAAGGTAATACCAAAAATTCGAATAACCCTTCATGGGTCCTAAAAGCTATTTTGTGGATGTCATCTTCATACATCCGCACTTGATGGTAACCAGACCTTAAGTCCAACTTAGAATACACTGTTGCTCGCCCTAACTCTTCTAAAAGTTCTTCAATTAGAGGTATAGGAAACCTGTTTTTAACTGTATGATCATTTAAACTCCTGTAATCGATACAAAGTCTCAATGAACCATCCTTCTTTTTTACTAAAACCACAGGAGATGCAAAGGAACTCACACTGTGTCTGATGATTCCCATGTCTAACATTTCTTGAACCATTTTTTCAATAATGGTCTTCTGTCCCATAGGATATCTATAAGCTCGCTGATTAATGGTCACATTCTCATCAATGAGCTTGATTCTGTGATCACAACTCCTGTTGGGTGGTAATGAAGTTGGTTCTTGAAAAACATCTTCATATTCCTTTAATAATGCTTGAATCTTATCTTTATTTTTGCCTTCATCAACCTTGGTCTGATGTTGAAATGCACCCCCTACCACTTTTTGTAAACTGAAAAGTTCCATCTTAGCCATTGAATCTCTTTTACCCATTAAACTGGACAATTTTTCAACTGAACACAGTGATACTTCCCCTTTAGTTATACCCCTTAATTCAATAACCTTGGAAACCACCTTGAATTGCATAGATAATTTCTTAAAGTTCCACACAATATCATCCAAGGACTGCAACCACTGTATTCCCAATACCATAGCATAGTTATCTAATGGTAATAGTAGAACATCAGTTTTACACCATACCCCTTGCATAAGCCATTGAAAATCATGACACAGTTTATTACATTCTAATTCTTTCCCATTAGCCACTAATACCTTCATTAGAGGGACTTCTTTGGTTAAACAGTTCAATTTATATGCCAATTGAGAATTAACAAAGTTATGTGTTGAACCAGAATCAATAAGTATGTGAATCTGTCTTGTACCTATTGTCCCAACTACCCTCATTGTGTAAAAAGTGATGACCCCAGTTATAGCATGTACCGAGATATGAGGGTCTATTTCACTCTCCTGTACCAACATCTGATCACAATCTTCCTCGATCTCTTCATCATCATGTATTTCCAGCACATACAAGTGTTTAAACTTACAATTATGTGTAGGAGAGTACTTTTCGCTGCACCAGAAACATTCACCCTTAGCTCTCTTTTCTTCAGCCACTTTTGCAGGTACTTTTTTAACACTTTTCTGATTTTTGTTGTTTGTAGGGGTAGGTAATAAGGCTAGGGTATTAATTGGATTTCCTATTCCCCTAGGTGTTGATGATGAACCACTGTAATAAGTGGAATTGTTGTTACTCACTGGTTTCTTGAATTCTTTTTCCTTTTCTTTGGTCCTAAACAAGGTTGAATAAACAACAGTTTGTTGTTTAGCCATGGATATGGCATCCCTCATAGTTTTAGGCTTAAAGATTTTAACCAAACAACGTATTTCTGGTTTAAGACCCCCCACATAAAGGCTTGCAGCATACTCATCATGTAGTTTGACTCTATTTAACAAGGAATCAAACTCTTTAGTGTAATCAGATAATGAACCTGTTTGATTTAAGTTTTTTAGCTCCTCAATAGGATCTTCAGACAACCTTTCAGAAAACCTGTTGATGGCTGACCTTGAATACTCATCCCATGTAATTTCTTCAATACTTCTGTTCTGACTTTCAACATACCCCTGGTGCCATTCCAGTGCTGGCCCTTCCAAATTGATTACCACGTAATACACCTTAGCATGCTCAGGAGTTTTATCCACTGTGAGGAAATGATTACAACGTATAATCCATCCTTCCACTTCACTACCACTGAATTTGGGAAAATCCAACCTACCCGTTCGAACCATTCGCTGTTCTTGAAGACCCCCAAATCTATCATTTCCCAATTTGTTGTTAATTTCTGTCATTTGAGAAACCAATGTTGTCATCCCAATCTGCAACATTTTAATGGCTTCTGAATTCTGGTCTAAAATTGATTGTTGGATTTCAAGGGTTTTTGCATTCTCTTGAGCTGCTCTTTCCAGTTTCTCCATTTCCTGCTGACGAGTAGTCATTTTGGAACTAATCGAACGAAGATTAACCCCTAATTTGAATTGAACGCACTGAAATTGATCGAAAGAGTGATCAATTTCTGGAAATCAAACGAACGCAATGGAATTAATCGAACAAATGATTAATTCCTGTGAGAATTGAATCGAATTGTGAAGAATTTCTCTGTGAATTAGGGTTCTAGAGCGTCCAAAGGATCGATCGCTCTGGTACCAATGTTATGGTAAGAAAACAAGAAGAATCGTAAGAGAGAAGAATCTGTTTCATTACCAAGCTAACCTCCACAACTCAGTTACAACCGTATATAACGACTAACAGACTAACCCTAACTACTAACTATACAGCCCTTATAGAATTGTATTATTACAAAATACCCCCTAAAGTTTATTGACTTATTACAACACGTAACATTGAAGCTGGGTTTGCAATTTAGATGTTGACTAATTTGAAGTGCTTCACTTTAAAGCTCAATGAGCTTAGTAGCTAGAAGTTAGGCCTTGGTAGATGAAATAAGACGAGTCGTCCGGGTAAACAAATAACATGTTCGGGTATATATATTTGTTGTTTTTTAGGGTTGGCAACAAGATATTTTTCTACACAGACCGTTCTCACTCTTTCTCTTCGTATTCTCTTCTTTAATCGAATTTAGGGGAGTTATGTTGAATCTACGAGTGTATTAGGTTGGGGAATCAGATTATCATGTTGATAATCGGTGTTTATAGAGAATTTGTTTTTCGAGTGTTAGGGGTCGTTTGGCAACTTCTGAATGGTTAAGTGATGAACCAGAAAGAGGTCTGAACCATTAAGTGTTGAACCAGTAAGAGGTCTGAATCATTAAGAGCCAGTATAATGTTTAACCATTCAGAGGCAAATATTTGACCAATTCAGATTAGAGGTCTTATCCATTCAGACCCAATATAATGCTTAACCATTCAGAGGTAAATGTTTGAACAATTCAGACATCTGCTCGCGAAACAAACAGTCTGAACCATTAAGTGTTGAACCATTAAGAGCCCTTTAAGAGGTAAACAAACATCCCTTTAGATTTGTGAGATTTTCTACTTTGTATTTTAGATTCTCGTATTATTAAGATTTAACAGTTTTAATTGTTATTTTGCGAAGAGATGTTATAAAACTTGAATTTCTGAGATGGTATTAGAGCTGGAAAAGCCATTGGGAGATTGTGGCGTCATCCACCAGAGATCAAGGGTTTGTTGGGATGTTTGTTCAAATCAGAAGTTTATTCTCTAGAAATGTCACACCCCCAAATTACCACATGCGGAATCACCGCGGGGCGTATGACATACCAGGATTCAAGCCACCAATCACATAGAACTTCGCATAATATAATTAAATAAAACTTTCATTTATTGACATTAAGTGTTACAACGTTACAAACAATTCACAGTATACAACGGAAGCATAATTCATTCGTTAAGTGTTTATAAACCATTAGTCTTGTGTTGCGATTCCATGTATCTCGACCCATGACCACTCCAGCCTCCCAGACAGCAAGTTCCAACAATAGGTACCTAAAGGCCTGCAAGGCATGTAACAACGAGTCAACAACAAAGTTGAGCGAGTTCACAGTTGGTTGTTTAGTTTTAAAAGTTTGTTTGAAAATCATAAGTTGTTTCATAAACCACGAGTTTACCAGTAACTTTGTTCCCCAAACCATATCCATAATCAATGGGGGCTTCCCCATGTGAACCACTAGACCGTTACCATATCGACAACTGACGAAAGTAAGTTGTGCCCTACGTCAATGTCTATCATCATTGACTAAGTGCCCAGATCCATTAGTACATGCCCGTCCTACCGGCACGGTGTGAGGCTTGTCAACCCTAATAGCGTTATTAACTAATGACCCGCTCGCCATTGGCCCGGCGATTAAGTCGATATAAAAATAAGGGACTTCATGATAGAGTTTTGTCTCGTAAGTTTTAGGTTGTTGGCTTACCCAAGGAGGACGAACATATGTATTCTACCCAAGGAGAATACGCAGGATTAATTTTGGGATCCTACCCATGGAGGATGGCGGTACATATCCTACCCAAGGAGGATATGTAGGTTCCGTTTTAATTCTTTAACCCATTCCCAACCACTGGGAATCCCATGCCTTAGAAAGTGTGTGAACTCACCTTAGATTGCTCGGATTGTTAAGTTACTTTGCCCGTTCGAAGTTGATCAACCAAACCCTACCGTGTCGAAAATAATCACAATAGTATAATAGGTCTAATAACGTTCAACTCCACGTGGCACTTTCTTCACGGAACTTCGGTAGTATGATAAAGCACACCCTGCTCGACCCCTACTACTTTCATCCCGTGATTTGGTGTCACCTTTTGTCAGAACGCTATGGCACCTTAGAATTCACTACGATCTCCGTGCACTGACCCAAATAATCCCGTGTGCACCCGTGATTAATCGTTCCTTGCACGTTTATCGTACCTCGTCCTAAGAGTGTAGTGAGGGTAAAACACATTATTTCATGATATAGTATATAGTATATAGTATGTGTGTGAATTTAGTCTAAGTGCGGTGACTAGAGTGTGAGAGAGGAAAACGAATGAGAGTTAATGTTACGCATAGGGGTAACATCGAGTAATAGAGTAGGTTCGAAACTTAGAAATTAACGTCGAAAATCGTATCATTACAACTTTATCCTACGCTTGCTAGATGTCTGATGCTGAAGACTTTTGCTGGAGCTGCTGTTGTTGTGCTCAAGTTCACGGTTCGATACGGCAGTTGCGGGTGAAGTGACCGTAACGGTTGCAGTTATTGCAATAGCGACAGTCAGCCCCAACTGGATGATGATAGGTGCATGAGTAACACTGAGGATGAGCTCCAGTGTAGGCTCGTTTTGGAAACATCGGTACTACTCGAAGAGGTTCCGGTTGCAGCAGTTCAGTTGTTGATGAGCTCGGGTTTGAAGTCTTTCGTTTACGGCTGGGTTTTTCGGTGTCTTGCGAAGAGGTGACGTCGTTGGAGGATTCGTTTGAAGACTCACTTGCAGAGTCTTTGGCTGATTTGTCGAAAGATCCGTCGGCAGATTTGTCAGAAGAATCGGCAGCAGGTCCGTCCGAAGAATCGTTAGCAGATTCGTTGGAAGAATCGTTAGCTGATTCGTTAGAAGAATCGCCAGCAGATTTATCAGTGGATTCATCAGAAGATTCGTCAACATGTTTGCCTGACAGATTACCGGCGATTTCTTGATGAGCTTGCTTGATAGGATTCCTTGAGAATAATCCTTCCAGGAGTCGTTTGTTATTGATTTCTGCGGCTAAGCGGTAGGTTTCTTCGATAGTGGCAGGTCTTGCAGCTTCGACAAAATCGCCCACACACTCTGGCAAGCCACGAATGTACTTCGTGATGGCTTTCTCTGGAGTGTTGACTTGACTTGGACAGATTATGCTAAGCTGTTTGAACCTTGCGGTGTAGCCAGCATTGTCACCTTCGGTTTGTTTGATTTCCCAAAATTCGTTTTCTAGCTTCTGGATTTCGTGAGGGGGCAGTACTCTTTCTTCATGAGCTCTTTCAGCTCATCCCAAGAGAGAGCGTAAGCTGCGGAGATCCCACGTTTGTTACGTTCGGTGGTCCACCTGTCGAGTGCTCGTGACTGAAATACTCCGGTAGCACAAGTAGTACGGAAACACCCACTTTGGCGAAGGGTAACTTCGATAGAATCGAACCACTAGAGTAGTTGTGTCACACCTCCTTCACCTGTGAATTCCATCGGGTCACAGGCTTTGAAGTGTTTGTAATGAAATGTAGATTGCGGCTCTTCTGTCTTAACGTCTTCCGAAGTTCGAGAGTTGATAAGAGAGTGAACTCGTGTGGCAATCTGAGGAATGACCTTGACCACTTCCCGGGTCACAAGTGAAGCAATCCTCTTTTCGCTCCTTCGTTTGGCTCGTCTCTTTGCTAACATTCTCGAAGTAGAGTTGTTGGAAGGCATCTAGACAGAAGGAGACTTGGAGTGAGATTCGATCATAATGATTTTTGAGTTTGCGTTGCGAGTTGAGCGCGTTCAAACTTGATGCGATAGCATAATAGTAATACGAATCACATAGGAGCCACATAGGAGACACGAACTTCCTAAGTTCTCACACAATGACTTGTTGTTTATATGTATATATAGGTATTTATATAGCTGAAATTAGTATTCATACACATACAGGTTGGTTTAGAATATGCGAGGCTGCGTTGAGGTGAGATAACGAGAGCGGAAACGATAGATTATGCATTAATTTTGTTGCGAACGTTCGGGTTTCGTTTTAGATTGCGATGGCTGTGCGAATTGTGCGTTTATAAAGTAGGGAGTGAAAATCGTTAAATCAAGAAATCGATAACGCGTAAAGTTTCAAAACGTAAATAAGTTCCAACCAGTTGTAAAATTGGTTGTTCGTACGATAGAGTGCCTTGGGTGTTTAGGCGTCGACTACCCAAGGTAACCCAACTATATCTAACAAGCTCGTGCACGCGCGTTGACTTAGAAGACTCCATGCTTCCACTGGGATGCAGCTCATGGCATACGTCTTCCTAGGCCTCGCGTCGCTCGAGTTATCGTGATAGTCGAGTCCTTGGTGAGAGCTTTTTGAAAACCAGTTTATAGGGAGTGGAACGGCTTATTAAGGTACGGGTTTCACCCCTGACTTAATAGTTTCGTTCCTAATTGTGGTTATGCTCTTCGAATAAATTCGTGAGTTCCACTAGATTTCGAAATGGAGACTTTCGTCGAGATGTGGATGTCACTCCTAACTCGATGAAAGGTTCTCGTGCTAGAAAAAAATGCGCTGGGTGAGCAATCCTATCGAGAGTTCTTGGTTTTCACGCCTGATCTCGACTGGATCGCTCGGTTTCGTGATGCGAGTATTTTTGAAAACATGTGTATTGTGTCGGCCTTAGGAAAGGCTAAGTAGTATTTAAGCCTTAGGAAAGGCTTCTTCGTGTGAATTTGTAGTACGCGGTGTTCACACAAAGTTGTAGCTTTTAGCAATTTCGATCGAGAGTATCAAATAGGCCCGGTACGAACCCTTACTGGTTCGTACGAGTCGGCCTGTTGGTACTTAGACTATAGACTAGGTCAATTTCTAAGACGTCGACCCGGACTAGGTCGAGTCTGGCCTAATTCCCTATAGTTATGGCTCTGATACCAATCTGTCACACCCCAACCGATGGCGGAATCATCGGGGCGCGGCACTAGGCGAATCAGATTGCTCAAGAGAATCCATAACAACTATATTGCGATAATATTTAATACATTCGTTATCCCATACTAACAAATAATACCATCACATAAGTTATCACAGATTTCTTGTCCTCTCGAACAATACAAATCCGACAACCTAGATTTTAGTTGAGTTTCTAGACTTCCTAGCTTGATTTGATATAGTCTGCGATCTACCCTGCAACATACGTTAAAATATTTGTCAATACAAAGTATTGGCGAGTATACAGGTTTGATAAGTATAGCATAGTAGATAAAAATGTAGCGAATCTCCATATGCAAGAACGTAACACACGACATACATACTCACAAAGCTGATACTACCAACTAAGTCCTCGATGCTCGAATATGCGATGGCAACCTAGACCCCGTCGGGCGCAATAGTACTATACTAGTCATGGTGGGACGTCGCGAGTATAAGCCCTAGGACATATGCAACTAGTATCACGTATATTTACGCATAACAGTTATTCGCAAGTGATAATTCGATTGATTGGATAGTTTGATTGATAAGTTTGATTTGTTAGAAACGTATGTTACACCCAAAATACGATTAAAAAGGGGTTCAAGTATACTCACAGTGCGTATTTTGCGGGAATACCACTTGATTGGATCGGTTGCGAGTACGTCTGCGTTAATCATTGAAGGATATAGTAAACGATGCACGGTTAAGCGAGAATAGTATCGGAAGTCAGTCATCTGGTCGAACAAGTGTTGACTCGTGCGGATTGTAAGTGTCATCCGTGCGGACGACAGGTTATCCGTGCGGGCAAGGGTCACTCGTGCGGATTGACATGTTATCCGTTCGAACAAGTGTAACTCGTGCGGATTGTCATGTCATTCGTGCGGACAAGTGTAACTCGTGCGGATTGACATGTTATCCGTGCGGACAAGTGTAACTCGTGCGGATTGACATGTTATCCGTGCGGACAAGGGTAACTCATGCGGATTGACATGTTATCCGTACGGTCGACAGGTTATCCGTGCGGATTGGTATGTATTCCGTCCGGATGACATGTATCCGTCTGGATGACATGTTATCCGTGCGGATTACATGTTATTCGTGCGGATTACCTGTGATCCGTGAGGATTACATGTGATCCGTGCGGACAACACGTCTGTTTCGCATTCTAACTACTGTTTCTGAGTGTTTATCAGAAGGAATACGTTTGTTTTTACTAGGGTAGTGTAATTTCGCACTAACACTTGAAATTCCATCAGTTCCGACCCGTTCAAACGGCCGGGAATCACCCCGTTCCATCAGATCTGGCCGTTCTTGATGATTCTTCATGGTTAATTCGAAATCGCACAGTTCCTTGGTTGAATACATAGATTTAGGTGAGGTTTGTTATCAGAACACGTGGAAATCACCCAGATCTGAGTCGGATTAAGGTCACAACTTAAAGTTCATAAGAACTCTTGGTGACATCACCTCAAAACGCCTCAAATCAGTAGATTCCACGGTTAGAAATGGTGTTTTGAAAGATAGAATGATGTAGAATTGAGTGTAGATCATAGAAGTACAAGTTTTAGGTTGAAATCTTACCGGAATCGCGAGGAAATCGAGAGAAAAGGGTCCTGAGC
>JARYGA010030873.1:0-37659 GCA_030545235.1 Helianthus tuberosus
AATCAGAAATGAAGCGAAAGTATCCTCAGTTATTCCAATAAATCTCGAGGACGAGATTTTTATTAAGGTGGTGAGAATGTAACAACTCTTATCAAAAGTCCTATTTATTATATTATTTTAATTAATAGGAAACCCTAATTAAGAAACCCAAGTGATTCTGCATAAACCCTAAAAATTTCAGAACAATCGGAATCAGGATCAGGGCCCCTAAAACTCAAGGGGGGGGGGGGTAAAACCTAGTCGGTAATATCTACACAGTTTTACGTGTGAATTGAATCTGCATGCGAAACCAACTCAGCAAGCCTATGCAGACACGAGGCTACCCTATGGTCATAGGGTGTCCCTCGCGCCACGCGACGCACACAAAGGGACCTCTCGCGTGGCGCGAGAGGGTCAATTTTCATGTATAAATACTAGAGTCTGGGACTTGATTCCTGGCTTCAGTTCGACGTAAAAATTCAAATTGTACGTTGAGATATAGCATAAACAGTCCCACAACACACACGATTCACGAAGTGCTGCCGCAAAACAGGGTAATAACTCGATCGCTGCTACGATTCAATCTCCGATCGGTTAAAATATCCAATGGATGTTTAAGTGCTGCCCACATTAGGGTTATGCTTTGTCATTCATTGTTAATTCAATGGATGTTTAAGTATTGCATTTTGTCATTCGTTGTGAGGGTTTAATCTCGTGAGTTATCATAAATGTTGTATTAAGTTACTAACCTAGTTTGTGTGCTTATCATTAATTTAGGTAACAAGGCTAATCCATAGACTAGGCTCTGCCCGTGTTAAATCTGCAATGTGAGTCATTCTCTTTTTATCAAATTACTTTCAAATCATGTTTATTTTTAAAGGTTATAATTACAGTGATTAAGTTTATGTAATCACCAAGTTACAGCCGGTATGTGGGGTTTTGTATACATTACTTGATAACCGTCACTATTGGACAACGGGTTAGCCAATGAGTGATATGACCATAGTCACAGACACCATTGGACAATGAGGTTACCGATGGATAGTTGAGTGACAAATATCGTGGGTAGTTGGTTGATATCTGGAAACATTGTAATCTCTCTTAATACTGTAAATTATAACAAACGTGTCATTTTAAATAAATAGAATGATTCACTAGTATTTCCCGCTGACAAAACCTTTTTCAAACATGTTTCAGGTGATCTGTTATGATCCAAGAAAAGTGCCGCGTAGCACTACATGCTTGAGGAAGTGGCTCAATATAAAATAAAGAAACATGTTTTGTAAAAATAAAGATTTCTCCATGAAATCATATGATTGTAAATTACCGGGGTTTTATCCCGAGTTGTGAAATAAAATAATCGGGAAAAATTGTAGCTTTAAAAAAAGATCCTGTTAAAATATTCCGCTGTTAAACTCAATTAAATAAATACCACAGGATTTTCTGTCCCGCGGCTCCTGAAACGGGTCAAACCGGGTCGGGGGCCGTGACAGTACCTCTTAAGGATATATAGGTAAATGAACAACTCAAGTTTGTAGAAAAGCCTCTACAGATTGAAGACAGGAAAATCAAGAACCTCAAGCATAAGAGACTAGTTCTGGTCAAAGTGAAGTGGGACTCCAAAAAAGGACCTGAGTACACATGGGAGCTTGAATCTGAAATGAAAAAGAAATATCCGCACTTGTTCCAGTAGATCTCGAGGACGAGCTCTAAAACAAGGTGGGGAGAATATAACAATCCTCAATAAAACCGACACCCTCATAATATTTCTGACACCCTATTATATTTTAAAATGTCTCAATATGTCTTTAAATACACCCTGTATGTGAAAACCGAGCCCGAAATACAATATAGTATTAAAAATAAATGAAAAACAAGAAATATTAAGTTGAGGCGGGCTGCGTAGACCCACCCCAATCCTTACGCAGGCGGTATAAGGATTAGAACCAGATTCCTTTGATTTTCTTAAGTTCAAACGGGCCGCGTAATACCCCCATTAAGTTAACGCGGGCCGCGAGAGTCCCAAAATGTGGCGCAGCCCTGGGCCGCCACCTGGCCCAACACCTGGCGGGCCTACCTGATGACCCAGCTAAGCTACGTCGACGACTGGAGTCAACGCGGGTCGCGTAAGCCCAGCTTATATGTTACGCGGGCCGCGAGAGAGTCAAGATCAGCAACTATAAATAGAACGCATCGGATTTCATTTCAATTCGTTCATTCTTCGTTTCTCAATCTCAAATTCTGAAATATAGGCTTTATAAAGCGGGTATTATACCCCCCCCCCCCTAATTAGCGAGGTTCTGCTCCGTTTTAAGTATTATAACCCCAGTTTCGTAATAGATACGCTGCCCGATTGATTTAGGGTTCCGTAACAACTGTCGTGGTTCTGCCCGACGTAGTTGTTGGAATGCCGTCTCGGGGAGGGTATCATTAATATTTTCATAGGGTTATGATACTAACCTATGTACATTTGTGTAAATTATAGATTATTCCCAGGAAACCCTTACGCGAAGTTTAAGATAGCAATGTGAGTTTATCCTCTTTTTGTTAACCTCTTTGGAATGTTTTACAAAACCTTAATTGTTTTACAATGTGATTAAGTAGTGATTGAGTCTTTGTAGTTCTTCAATAACTGCCGGTATGTTGGGGTTTTGTATACAAAATTTACTCTGCGAGTAGTAAGTTGGGATGACAGTACGTTACCATTGGACAACGAGTTAGCCAATGTGTAATATGACCCGCAAGTCAGGATTGACAGTACTGAATGAGTAATTGTGTAGAAATAAACAATGTGATCGCTCTCAATACTGTTTTAATTGATAAAATGTTTCTTGATTAAACTGGGATTCACTCACAAGTATTTCCCACTGACAAATGTTTTTAAAACGTGTTTCAAGTAACACAATGTGACAGCCAATTAGTAAAAAGCCAGCTAGAGAGCACTGAAGGCTTGGGAAAAATGTGGCTATAAAAGTTACCTAAAAGACGATGTTTTAAATTCAATAAAATAGGATTTATTCCTATAAACGTATTGTAATAAGAAACTTGGGTTTTACCCATGTGATTATTAATATCAAATATGGTGGTTTTACTCTGATAAACATTTCCTAACTACGGTCCTGATGAAAATTTCCGCTGCCAAATTAACCAACTGATACCACCGCAAATCTGAGTTCGCGTCCGCCTGTTCCCGGGACAGATAAGGGATCGGGGGTTGCGACATTTCCGATTACCCCACATTGACTCCATGGTGGATGCTCCCGCGGGTCATGAGTTGTTGACTTTTATGGATGCTTCATCTGTATTTCAACAAATTCAGATGGAACCATCTGATCAAGAGGATACAGCCTTTATGACCCCAACTGGTATCTATTGTTATTTTGCTATGCCATTTGGACTAAGGAATACTGGTGCTACTTATCAAAGGCTAGTAAATATGATGTTTAAGGAACAAATAGGACACACTATGGAAGTCTATATAGATGACATGGTGGTTAAGTCCAAGAAAGCTGAGGATCACCTTAGAGACTTGGAGGAAGCATTCGATATCCTTGGTAAATTTAACATGAAATTGAATCCTTCAAAGTGTCACTTTGGTGTTAAAGCAGGGAAGTTCCTAGGCTATATGGTAACAAAAAGAGGCATTGAAGCAAGTCCAGAGCAAATCAAGGCAATTGTGAATATCAAATCTCCTGCCAATGCCAAGGATGTGCAAAGGTTGACAGGGAGGATCGCAGCCTTGAATATGTTCATATCAAAGTCATCAGAAAAGTGCAAGGAATTCTATGACATTTTGAGAAAGAACAAGAAATTTGAGTGGACTGAAAAGCATGAAAATGCTCTCAAAGCCCTTAAGGATTACCTATCCTCAGCTCCTGCCTTGATGAAACCAGAGAAAAGGGATGTATTATCCTTGTATCTAGCGGTATCCTCTAAAGCAGTAAGTGCAGTCCTTGTTAAGGATCACGAAGGTACTTAATATCATGTCTATTATGTAAGTAAGAGTTTGCTTGATGCTGAATCCAGGTATTCTCATTTAGAAAAACTTATCCTTGCTTTGATTATGGCTTCTACTAAACTAAGACATTATTTTGAAACTCATGCCATTATTGTTAAGACTAACTTTCCAATTAAGAATATTCTTAGGAAACCTGAAATGTCAGGAAGGATGGCTAAATGGGCAGTGAAGCTTAGTTCTTATGATATAAGATATGAACCAAGGACTGCCATCAAATCCCAAGCCTTAGCTGACTTTGTGGCAGATTTTAGTAGTGACTTACAAAGAGAAGTTGAGTTGGAAGTTCAGCAGCTTGAAGAGACTAAGGATCCTTGGATACTCTTCACGGATGGAGCCTCTAATGTCAAAGGAACAGGACTTGGAATACTACTAAAATTGCCACAGGGAGACATAATACCCCACTCAATAGCCTGTGAGTTCCAAACTACTAATAATGAGGCTGAATATGAGGCCTTGATAGCTGGTTTGCAAATTGCCAAGCATATGAGGATCAGGTATCTTGAGGTACATGTAGATTCACTGTTAATTGCTAATCACTTTAATGGATCCTATGCTGTTAAAGGTGAAAAGCTAATCAAATATTTAGAGATAGTCAAAGAATTGGCACTCTCTTTTGTTTCTTTTAGTTTGACACAGGTACCTAGGGAAGAGAATGCAGAAGTTGATGCATTGGTCAACCTAGGATCATCCTTGAAAATTCCAGAGGATATCAAGATCCCTATCATCCATATTTTGGCTCCTGCTATTGAGGATCATGTAGGTACCGTGAGCCGTATGGATCGTAACAGAATCGTCGATCCAACCTAGAGTGCGGAATCCTCTAGATCAGATTTAACAGAAAATGAGTAGAAAACCGAAATCACTTTAAACCCGGTCTTTATTGATTATCTTCTAACGATTACAATCAATCAAGATCTCCAAATTCGTCCAAGCATTTGTCTTTCACGAATTCTCTCCAACAGTGATTAGATGATTGGAAGATTAACCTAAACCCTAATGCTAAGCTTTGTTTATATAGGACAAAGCTTTGCACATGGGCTAGGTCATGGGCTAGGCCCATTTCGCCTACCATCCCCATATGTGGGTTTGGTTTGGCCCAATCACTCTTAGTTAACTATTACAAAGCTAAACCCGCTAACTGTTTATCGTTTTACTAATTACAAGATATCCAAAGACCAAATCTAAGCTGTTGTCACAAATATGCACCAACAAACTCCCCCTTGACAATAGCTTGCAAAGGTAACTTCAGTCTTCAGAATCTCCAAGTCTTTTGGTATTTGGATAGCTTTAGCTTTAACAGCTTCTGTCAGCAACAGACTCCCCCTAAGCTGATGCATCCAATCACCAAATCTTCAAAACTTTAGCGTTTGAGTAAACTCCAGTTCAGCATTTGTATAGCACTCTTCAAACTCTTCAACTTTGTCTGCAATGTAGAAAGGAGGTTCTACCATGCATCCAATCAAACTCTCATCTTCACAGCAACTTCTCAGCAACACAGCAACTTCTCAGCAACACACTGCTTCAATCTGTATACTATAAAACAAACATCTCGAGAAACCATAAGAATTTTTCAACATAAGTTAAACAAATTATTATTATTCAAGAGATTAGTTAAATGGTATCACAGATTAAGCACTTTCCAACTCAACACCAACACGCACAAATGTTAAATAAACACCCCATAACCTGCATCATTTCAAAATTTTGAACCCACTTACTAACACCGTCTCCCCCTATCAGTAACAATTCCTCCAAGAATAACAGTTTTCCGTACATTAAGAATTTTAATAGGAAAAGACACTATTTTTGTATTTTCTGAAATCAAATAAATACGAAAAGCAATAAACACTCTGTTTTTGTGAGAATCACCGGTAAGAAGATCATATCAGCACAATCAAACTGTTTCACACTATTAGATAATTCTTTATTTAATTTATCGTGAAAAGCAGTTCAAGACGATTACCAGTATGTTTGTCCACCTAAACAAATGCATGAACATTTCAAGTACCAGTCCCGTATGATACGTTAAGGTTATTTTAATTCTGATATACTAGTGTGTCCCACTTCAGGATATACCCCCGCGATCAAGGTATGCACAAAGATTCATCGTAGTAGGTGAGTATACTGAATTCATCCGTTTTATTTTTCAACGATAGATAATTGGTGAACAGGTCAGTACTTCCGTACAGCAGAGAGACCAAAATATCTTATCGAGGGCTAAGACATATACCATTTTTGGTACGATTTGTGCATTTAGCACTTATTTTGAATGACTCTCTATGAGAGCTTCTTCATTTTCAGGGTTTTGGCATTATTAGCTCTTTTAAGATATCCTGGGTGTGTCTAGGTCAGCATGTATCTGGATGCAGTAGAAGGACACCCCTGATATCCCCGGATGAAATAACAGTATAAAGACCCAAAACTTCAGATTTTGGCAATCTATCAACGCAAGATTTAAGGTCATTAAACCATACACCACTGATGTGTTCCCCACTCATACTCAGTGCATTTATGTTTATATCACATTGGTAAGTTGATTATTTCATGCTTTTGCCTACTGGTATATCATATGATGAAGCTACTATCACACTTAACCATTTTGATTCAGTTCGAGTGTGACAGTCTAACTTGCTGATGTACTATCATTTCTTCTTTTTCACACAGTGATAACTCATTTTTTATTTTCTATTTTTTTATGTTTTTTATTTTTCAATGTTTTTGTATTTTTGATTTTTAAGAAAAACAATAAACTATTTACAAAATTCTTATGAAAAACCAGTTATTCAGGATTCCTCATCCCGTTGAGTTCGACTAAGTGTTCAAAGCGAGCTCTATCAAAAGCTTTTGTGTAAAGATCAGCAAGGTTATCTTCTGTGTCAACTCGGTGCAATTCAATTAGTCGTTTTTCAGCACAATCCCGTATAAAGTGATGACGTATGTCAATATGTTTAGTTCTACTGTGCTTTACGGGATTGTTTGTGATTGATATAGTGGCATTATTATCTATCATAATAGGAGTACGAGTGAAATCCAAACCGTAATCGCGCATCTGTTGTTGAATCCAGAGAACCTGAGAGCAACAGCTACCCGCAACAATATATTCAGCTTCACACGTAGATGTAGACACACAGGATTGCTTCTTGCATTGCCAAGACACGATCCTGCCTCCTAAGAACTGACAACCACCTGTAGTAGACTTTCTGTTCGATTTGCATCCTCCAAAGTCTGAATCAGTGTAAGCAACGAACCTCAAATCACTATCAGCTGGATACCACAACCCAAGTTTAGGTTTCCCCTTCAAGTAACGAAGAATACGCTTCACTGCTTTCATGTGTGACTCTTTTGGATTCGCCTGATATCTGGCACACAAGCATACGGCAAACATGATGTCAGGTCTTGAAGCAGTCAAGTACATTAGAGAACCAATCATCGCCCTGTATTGAGTAGGATCAACATCTTTAGTACTTTCATGATCTGGGCCAAGATTGTGATTTTCGCAAATGGGTGTGTTGAAAGAAGAGCAATCATTCATTTTGAACCGATCCAAAATGTCATACACATACTTCGTTTGATGAATAAACATTCCATCCTCCTTCTGTTTAACTTGTAATCCCAGAAAATAAGACAGCTCACCCATAGCGCTCATTTCAAACTTGCTCTTCATCACCTGTTCAAACTCCTTACACATGTTCTCATCAGATGACCCAAAGATGATGTCATCCACGTATACCTGTACCAGCATAAAATCTTCCTTCTTTCTCTTTATGAACAGTGTACTGTCAATCTGACCTCTTTCAAAACCATTCTTGAGCAGATGTGTAGACAGTGTCTCGTACCACGCCCTGGGAGCTTGATGTAACCCATACAAAGCCTTATCAAGTTTGTAAACTCGATCAGGATTGTCTGGATCAACGAACCCATCTGGTTGTGAGACATACACCACTTCTTGGACTTTTCCGTAAAGAAATGCACTCTTCACGTCTAGTTGAAAAACTTTGAAGCCCTTGAATGAAGCAAAAGCCAGAAACAAACGAATTGCCTCCAACCTTGCCACTGGTGCAAACACCTCATTGTAATCTATCCCTTCTTGCTGATTAAAACCTTTTACCACTAACCGAGCCTTATTGCGCATGACAATACCTCTTTCATCCCTCTTGCACCTAAATACCCATTTAGTGCCAATCTCTCTTTCTCCTTTAGGAAGTTCCACCAACTCCCAAACCTTCAACTTCGCAAACTAGGCCAATTTTTCTTGCATAGCTTCAACCCATGAATTGTCTTTAAGAGCCATATGAATGTTCTTCGGCTCCTCTTGGGAAATAAAGCAATTGTACAAGCATTCATTCACTATCCCAGTCTTCTCAATCGAAACAAATAACCCAGAATTTGTTGCTATGCTTCTTCTCGTCTGAACACCTACAGTAGGATCTCCCAGTATCATATCAACTGGATGATCTCTATTTGCTCGTGTAGTAGCAACCGCATCGACTTCTAGATTATCACCCAGGTTTGATCCAACCTCCCCCTGAATAATCTGATTTGCAAACGGATTAATGAAATCATCCCCCTGAATGGGTTCAGAGTCACTATCGCTTGAATCAGGATTAGCAGCACCTTGGGAAGTTTCCGGAGCATCTGTCACATCAACATTCGATCTAGGCAAAAACTCGCCTTCATCTTCTTCACCAATCACTGTTTGAATCAGCTGAGAATCATCTGCATCAGAAACCTCAGGAATATTAAATGATTTAAACACACTTTCATAATCATATAATATAGCAGGACCACTCGTTGATTGTTGAGGTTTGTAGGAAGTAATTTCCACATTAAAAACAACCTCAATTTTACCAGTTTTGAGATTAAAAACCCTTTTATTCGGTGTGCCAGGCATGTAACCTAGAAAGTAGCCTTCGTCAGCCACCTCACCGAATTTTTGTTTATCTTTGTTTCGCACAATCGTGCAGGGTAATCCAAATGGTTCAAAGCCTGTTAAGTTTGGTTTCTCGTTAAACATAAGTTCATGACATGTTTTGTTAAAACGTTTAACGGTCAAAACTTTGTTTAGGACGTAGCAAGCTGTATTCATAGCTTCTCCCCAGAAAAGAACTGGTAGCTTTGAATCTGAAAGCATAGTCCTAGCGGCTTCAATCAACGTCCTGTTTTTCCTCTCAGCGACTCCATTCTGTTGAGGAGTATAAGGAGCAGAATATTGATGTTCAATTCCCTTTTGACATGGAAGACATTTATCTTCCACTTGAAACCTCAGCAATGGAGCCCCTTTCACTAGCTCATTTTTAATAATGTAATTCATTTTGCGGTAGTGAATGTGGGCCATGCGTCTGTGCCACAACATAGATTCAGCTTCAGATGCTTTTGACAGTAAACACGCCACCGCTGCAGTCGGATCCTTGGCACCCATGTCCATGACATAAGTATCATTTTTCCTTGGTGCACGCATTACTATCCAATCGTCCGGAATGACGAAACCCGGTTTCAACACCAATGCCTCAGTTTGGGTAAAATGGACTGAGTGACCCTTGTCGCAGACTTGTGACACGCTCATCAGATTGTGTTTAAGCTGCTCAACATAGTTCACTTTGTCCAAAGTGATCTTCCCATTCGTCACTTTTCCTTGACCTGTTATCCTGCCACCTTTAGCACCAGCAAAATTAACATGTCCACCATCACATTCTTCAAATTCAGAAAACAACCTCGCATCCCCCGTCATGTGCCTAGAGCAGCCACTACAACATACCATAAGTTGATAATCCTCCTTAGTAGCTCCTGCACACACCAACCAAAAGATTAGTTAGATTGGGGGACCCAAGCCTTAATGGTCTTGGGTCTTCCAGATTCATCAACTACAGGAACATCCATCCAATATCCATCACTCCTAACCGGAGTCTTGGATCTTGGGCCTGTTGATGGAAATGGGGCTTGATTTCCATAAGGTCTCTGGTCCTGAGGGTACCTATTTGTGTTTAGACTATGTGACCTTTGAAAATTCTGATTTTGATTCCAAGAACCTTGATTGTAATTTCTAAAGCCATTGTTATAAAAAGTTCGACCACCATTATTTTGGTATCGATTTTGATATTGACCTTGACTTCTAAAATTATTTGAATTTTGATTTTTCATTCTTGGTGAGTTACTCCTAGGTCTTTCATATCTGCCTGATGTAGATTCAGGCTGAAATCTTGATTGATTTCTTTGAAAACGAGGAACTTGTGGAGTTCCTTTTTCAGCCTTATCTACACCACCAGCAACACCCGGTTGTTTCTTTGGAGCAGATTTCTTTGGAGAATTTGAGACTTTCTCCTCATTATCACCTCTCTTCTCTGGTGATTTCCCTCTTTGTTTCTCACTAACTTGTGCTTCAACCTTTTTGTTAGGACAGCAGCTAGCTACATGTCCCTTTGTGTGACATTTGAAGCACGATCTCTTTTTCGAAGACTTCTCAGCTGAAGCCTTTGAACTAGATTCTGGTATTGATGATGATGCCTTAGAAGGATTTGGTTCAGTTTGCTTAGTTTCAAGATTTTCTATGCTCTTATTTTTTGCAAACTTTAAATTTGATTCGTTTTCAATAACAGCTGTTTCGTTTTTCATGTCACTTCCTTGAACAAAATTAACCTTTTTAACAAAAGTTGGATTTTTATTCGTAGGATTTGAGTTTTTCTTTTTCAAAACAGGTTTGCTGTTATTTTCCTTCTTAGCATCATTATCTTCAGACACATCACCTTGACTAGATGTGAAACTACTTAGTGATGTTGACAGGAAGTCTGTGAACTCATCTTCATCAGGTAAGAAAGAATAGTCATGACTAAGAGGAGGTGGGACTTCATTAAATCCCTTGAATCCCACACTGGTCTTGTCATTACTCTTCTTTAACCCACCCATCATGTGTTTCATAACAAAAGTAGAATCCCTGAATTGACCTAATTTCTTTTCAAGTTCAACAATTTTGAGTTGTGCATCTGACAACTCTTTGCATTTTTCAGAAATCTCTTTTGTTTTCTCAGCCATCATGTCATGAGGTAAGTCTATGACTTGAAGTTTTTCGTTTAGTTTGCTGGTTAAAACTTCAATTTCAGCCTCATAGCCTTTTATCTTTTTCAAATATGATGACTCGTTTCTTTTAGCAAAGAAATTTGATTCTTTTACGTTAGATATTTCGCTCACCAGACTTTTGTTTTGAGTTGACAACCTGTCAACTTCACCCTGTAATTCACAACACTTTAAACAAAAAGAAGTAGCAGAGTTACTTACCTCTCCTATCGATTTGTCTGAGTTGGCCATAAGAGCAGCAATTTGAGCTTCCATTCTTTTGATGATCTCATCTTTTGCTTCGTCCTCCTTTTCATGCTCAGACGTTGGCTTTTCTTTTTCAGCATCAGTTATCTGATCAGTCTTATCTACCTCAGCTTCACTTTGCTTTTCAACTTCAGCATCATCCACTGCCGTTTCACCATCATCAACTGGCACAATTTCTGCCATGAATGCTTGAGTGACATTCTCATCATTTTCCAAATGAATACTCCAGTCATATGAACCTTCTCGAGCAGTAGAGATCAATGCCCTTGAGTTAGAGTTGTTGGAAGCATTCCTGTTGTTTGAATTCTGACTCGACGTCTCTTGCTTTTGTTTTTGACATTCTCTAGCGAAATGTCCATAACTTTGACAGTTAAAGCACCTTACTTTGGTCTTGTCAAAACCAACAGTTTTCCCCACAAACTTCCTTCCAGTTCTGTTCATGAACCTCTTCACACGTCTGGTAATCATGGCCATTTGCCATTGCAAATCCATATCTTCAAGATCATCAGGGTCAATCTGATCGTAATCTTCATCTAAAACGGCAGGATCAGATATCTTCCCCTGAATGTAGTTTTCATAAGAAGCAACAAACGAAGCAAGTAGAGCAAGATGTTCTTCAGCAGACTTGACACTCATTGGCATCGACTTTGAACTACTACTTTGCTTAGCAGTTGATGTTCTCTTAGCTCCAGTTGATCCTCCCGATGCAGCCACAAAACACACATCACCATCCTCATTCACTATGACCTGCTCATTTTCACGCGAGAGAAAAGCAGTGGCAGAGTCGCTAGAAGCATCGTGAGATGAAGAAGATGTAAGCCCATTGTAAATCCCTGGATCTTGAACCTGGTCATATCCAGTGTCCTTCTTCTTCATGCTGAGCTCATAAGCTCTTAACTTTCCAACTACTTCTTCCAGCTCTTTTGTTTCATAATCAGCTTCTCCCTTTATCATGAGGGTGTAAATATCCCATTTAGCAGGTAGAGCATCAAGCAGCTTGTCATTTTTCTCTATGTCAGTATAGCAATCTATATCATAATTGTCCAATTCTGACATCAGATGGTAATATCGAGTGATGACGTCCTCAAGTGACTCATTTTTCATGTACTTGAACACAGTAAACTGCTTTTTCAATAGATCAACTTTGTTCTTCTTTACATCAGGATTTCCCTCATAACTCTTCTCTAAAGCATCCCACATTTCCTTTGAAGTAGTGTACTTCTTAAAGGTATGTTTGATGCCATCAGGTAAAGACATTTTAATGGCTGCCAAGGCTCTCTTTTCAGCCTCATACATTTTCTTCTGTTCGGCATCCATATCAACATAAGCAGTTATACGTTGTCTTCCCTCAAACTCATGAGTTGGATTCACATACCCATCGTCTATACATATCCACATATGAGTATCCTGGTATTCAACAAAGGATTGAAACCTATCCTTCCATGTCAAGTAATTCTCCACCTTCATCATCTTAGGTGGTTTGTTCGTTGTGCCTACCTTATGTTCCATACTTAAGAGTTCGTTCAATTTAGACATGTTCGCCATTTTAACTTAAACAGACTGGTGAAACCGTACAATTTTAGTCCGAAACCTGTTTTTACCAAGTTATGCCGTTAGATTCGTCTCGAGATTACGATTCCAATGATATATAATTTCGAAAACCGTTTTCGGGATTTTCCAAAGTTACGGATAATTTTCTAAACACGAAATAATGAAATTTTTCTTACGCGAGCCAAGAACAATTCCACCCTTTCCGAAATGGTCAGAAAAGGTCCGAAATGGTTAATGGTTATCCGTAATGGTCCGAAACGGTTATGTTTATCCGAAATGGTCAGTGTTGATCCGGAATGACCACCTTCCGGTCCGAAATGCACAAGTCTGGTCCGAAATGATACTCTCTGGTCCGAAATGCACAAGTCTGGTCCGAAATGATACTCTCTGGTCCAAAATCAAACGCCTTTTGATCCGAAATCAACTAAATGATCCGGAATGCAAGCTTATCTAGTCCGAAATTGAGTCAATCTCATCCGGAATCAACTGTTTGATCCGAAATGCTATCCGAAATGCAAGTTTTGTATCCGGAATGATGCTGATTAATCCGAAATGACTGCTTTTAGTCCGAAATCCAAGTATTTTGATCAGAAATTGATCCGAAATACTTGATTTCAATCCGTAATGGATTCGAAACGCAAGATCTGTATCCGAAATCCTTGTATTATGTCCGAAATCACCAGCAGAACTCAAGAACAGCCTTCGAAAACGCCCAAAAACACCGATTTTCTGCAGAAAACGATTCTGAACCAAGCCAATCTAGAGCCTAACGCTCTGATACCAATTGTAGGTCCCGTGAGCCGTATGGATCGTAATAGAATCGTCGATCCAACCTAGAGTGCGGAATCCTCTAGATCAGATTTAACAGAAAATGAGTAGAAAACCGAAATCACTTTAAACCCGATCTTTATTGATTATCTTCTAACGATTACAATCAATCAAGATCTCCAAATTCGTCCAAGCCTTTGTCTTTCACGAATTCTCTCCAAGAGTGATTAGATGTGACAACCGTCACTTTTCCGTACATTCCGTACACTAGATGAACAGTAATTTGTGCTTAAATGACTGTGCATGATCTGGTTTACCAGACAAATAAATTTCTGAATTCTATACAAGTGAATTCATGCATGATATATGCTACAAGAATTTCGTTATGATAGCGTTGCGTCAAAAATATTAGTAAACTCACCGGTAAGACACATCGTGTCAACAGAACTGCAGAAAGCAGTCAGACATTAGAATTGAGGCCTAGGTGTAGGTCCGACGACAAAAGTACATTAAAACCCAAGAGTACATATAAGGGTTTAATTTATGGTCGTTGCGAAAGCTAAAGCACACACTAAAAGGCACCTGAAACACACTTTAAGTGCAGAACTAATTACGACAAAACTGCGAAACGAACGTTGGCAGCCGCCCGGATAATATTTAATCCCACAAATATTCTGTTATGATTAAAATTTTATTTTAATCAAGTTCGTGTTGAAAAATACATTAAAACGCTTAAAAACGTTATTTTTCAAGTTTAAGCGCGTACCGTGTGTTCCTACGCGACACAATGCTTACACTGCAAAACGCAGACAACGCAACAAACCCAGGAATATACCAGGAATATGCCAGGAATATGCCAGGAATATACCAGGAATATACCAGGAATATGCCAGGAATATGCCAGGAATATACCAGGAATATGCCAGGAATATGCCAGGAATATGCCAGGAATATGCTAGGAATATGCTAGGAATATGCTATATGGAAGGTCTATAAATACCACCATTTCATCACAACACTCTTCTCTCCCTTCCTCCCTCCATGGCTACGGCCCAAACACCCCTCTTTCACCCTTCACTTTTCAACTCCTTTCCAAGCAATCTATGGTGATTCTAAGGTGTCTCGAGCTTAATTAGGAAGGTTGCAAGCAACGAAAGTTGAAGGACCTTCACCATTTGCTTTTATCCACCACTTTTACACTTTGAAACTTCCCTAGCCTTGTGCTAGTAGTAAGTGCTTCTAATCATCATCTTGTTCTTGTTTATGATGGTTAATAGGTGGTTTAATGGTTAAAAATTAAGAACACTAAAGAACATAGTTTAAAGTCTTATAAAAATGATGAACTTGTTGGATAAAAGAAGTATAGTTGTGTAAAACTTGTAAGACTTGTTTTGTGGTGATTATTTAGTGCCGATCTATGTTTTGGTAGCTCGGATCATCATCTAACCCGGATTAGTCATGTTCATGAAACATGACATAGAATATGTTAAGAATGAAAAGGGTTAAATGATGAAACTCTACTACACACTAAACATGAACTTGAGTAAAAGTATTTTTTTTCTTGTAAAATAAGACTCTAAACATGTAGATCTAAAGATCTACAAGTGGTTTTTCGGAAGAACCAAGCAAAAATATTAGTCTTGTTTAAAACCCGGATCTTACATGAACTAAATATATTTTTAGTAAATAAACAAGTGTGTAAACACTTGTGTAACAAGGAAGTTCAACAAAGAAATATTTTTGCGAATCTTGACTAGAAGTTGTGAAACTTCAAATTCTTTAAAAATAAAGTTTTTAAGAAACTAAACTTATTTTAAAGATAACAAGACTTACTAAATGTGCTAGTAAGTTACTACACATTTTTGTAAATATTCAAGTTCATGAAGTGGAGAAATTAGTGATTATTGTTGATGATTATTGTTGATAATTGTTGTTGATGATTGTTGACGATTTAAAAGAAAATAAACACATGTTTTGAAAACATGGGAAACCTCCATTTTTAGGGGAAACTCTGTCGAAATTTCTATAAATTTCGACACTTAGAAAAATATAAGTTTTAAGAAACTTATTCCCTAAAAATGTATCTAAAAATATTACCAAGGTTTCCCTAATTTTTGGTGATAAGAAATGAGGATTTCTTCAAGAATAAAAATGGATACAAGTATGTATATTTTTTAGAGAAAAATATATATTATTTTATCACCAACTTTTGTGCTAAGTGTATAAAGTATGTGTTATACGTGCTAGTGTATTAAGACCTAAAAAATACACTAAATACTCATGAGGAGTATAAACATAAAAATACACATACAACATACAAGATACATAATTCGGGTGCAAAGTGCAAAACACGAGATACTTATATTAATTTTTGAGAAAATAATATAAGTAAGATACTTAGTTAAAAATATAAAATATTTTTAACACAAGAAATTATACACAAGAGATAGTGACTGTACTTGTGCGACGCAAGTCTAGTGACTAACGTTAAGAAAACGCGTATAGGTTACGACGTTAATTAAGCAAATCTGGTGAAGTTTACGACGCACAGGAACGCAAAGTTGTGAGTTCATGCTCCCCCTTTTCTCTAACTGTTTTTGGTTTTATAACTCTCGGGGGTGAAATACATGTTACAAATATTATAATTTTTACAAAGGGTAAAAATACAAGAAGCACTCTTGGTGAGAACGAGAACCGAGTGCAATATGATTTGAGAATACGAGAAGCACTCGTGGTGAGTGCAATATGATGAGCTTTAAGAAAAGCCTAGAAAATACTAGATCATGTGAGCATAGACTAATACAAAAGATGCCATAAAGTCTTGGTGAATAATAGTACCAAGCCATTAAAAACATTCATTAATTAGGGACGAGGGTTAGATCTAACGGGTACGGCCGAGCCCCACTCATGGTCCTTATGTGACCTCTTGAGTGCTTCGGTGTCCCAGTCGAGGGAAATCGACACAGTCGAGGTTAATCGACACAGTCGAGGGAAATCGACACAGTCAAGGGAAATTGACACAGTCGAGGTTAATCGACACAGTCGAGGGAAATCGACATAGTTAGAGGGAGAATATACTAATGCTCCATATGCTCACATGCCTTAAAGGAGCCAACACTAATGCTCCATATGTCCTCACATGCCTTAATGTCCTTGTATAAACAATCATTTAAAATGTGGGGTACACAAGAATACTTGAATGATACTTGAGTACGTGGGGTACTCAAGAAAACGGGAATTATACTTGAGTACGTGGGGTACTCAAGAAAGACTTGAATTATACATGACACATACTATGTTTTCATACAAAGTATAAAAACATGAAATACAAAAACGCATGAACTCGCTCAACTTTATGTTGATGTTTTCCAAAATTACATGTATTTCAGGTGACAGGATGGATCTTGGGCGCAAGTGTCATAACTAGGAGTAGACTACAAGTTAGATGTCATCCACTTTTGTTGAATTGTAACCTTGTCAAAGGTCGTGTTTTGAAAACTTAAATAACAAGTGTTTGTAATACTCAAATTTTCATAAATGGATGAACATCGTTTTGATCATGTAGCCGTTTATTACGATTGAATGCAATGATAACAAGCTAGTCACACATCATACACTTCCGCAAAAGACAGGGTGTGACATTAGATGATTGGAAGATTAACCTAAACCCTAATACTAAGCTTTGTTTATATAGGACAAAGCTTTGCACATGGGCTAGGTCCATTTCGCCTACCATCCCCATATGTGGGTTTGGTTTGGCCCAATCACTCTTAGTTAACTATTACAAAGCTAAACCCGCTAACTGTTTATCGTTTTACTAATTACAAGATATCCAAAGACCAAATCTAAGTTGTTGTCACAAATATGCACCAACAGATCACATAACTATGGAGATAGAGGAGGATTCTGCAGTGGTTCCTAGTGATAGTGCACAATCTCATTCAGGATCATGGATCCTTCCAATCATGAGATATATACAACATGAAGAGATTCCTACAGGAGAAAACCCCAGGGCTTTCAAAATCAAGGTATCTTAATTTACAATATTGAATAACACATTATATAAACGATCTCTTGCAGGTCCATATCTAAGATGCATTGAGGATCCTGAGGTTCAAGAAGTTCTAAAGGATTTTCATGAAGGAGATTGTGGAAACCACACTGAGGGCAGGGCATTATTCTCAAGGATCCTTAGGACAGGATATTATTGGCCTACTATGAAGAAGGATGATATGGATTATGCCAAGAAATGTGATGCTTGTTAGAGACACATTAATATCCTTCATCAGCCAGCAGAACTCTTGCATCCTATATCCTCTTCTTGGCCATTCATGAGATGGGGAATGGATATAGTTGGTAAACTTCCCAAAGCACCAGGAGGAAAAGTGTTCATGCTTGCTATGACGGATTACTTCTCCAAGTGGATAGAAGCTGAAGCTTTTGCTCAAGTCAGAGAAAAAGAAGTGATATCCTTTATTAAAAGAAATATTATTACTAGATTTGGTATCCCTTCTGAAATTGTTTGTGATAATGGATCCCAATTTATTGGGAGTAGAACTACTAACTTTGTTGACAGTTGGGGGATTAAGATGATAACATCAACACCAGTCCACCCATAAGCCAATGGTCAAGCAGAATCATCCAACAAGATCATCATCAACAACTTGAAGAAGAAGCTTGGATCCAAGAAAGGAAAGTGGGCAGAAGAACTACCTTATGTACTATGGGCTGACAGGACAACTGCTAAGAATGCCACTGGCCAAACTCCATTTTCTTTAGTATTTAGAGCAGAATCAGTGATCCCTACAGAGATGGTGGTTCCTACTGCAAGAACAAGCATTCGTGAACCTGAAGGAAATGCTTAAAACTTGGTTCAAGACCTGGATACCATAGAAGAACTCAGGGATTTGGCAAGGATAAGAATGGCTAGTTATCAACAAAGAATGGCTGGAGCTTATAACAAGAATGTCAGGATCAGGAAATTTCAAGTTGGTGATATGGTGTTGAGGAAAGCATTCCAAAACACCACAAATCCTACTGATGGCAAGTTAGCACCAAAATGGGAAGGCCCCTATCTTATTGAAGCTGAGGCAGGAAAGGGGGCATATCGATTGCTGACAATGGAAGGTGATTTACTACCAAGAGCTTGGAATGTTGTCCACCTAAAAAGATACTTCATGTAATAAGGATCCAGAATCCTTAGATTCAAGTCCAATATCCTCGAAGGATCCTTAGAGGATAAATGATCCTCATTCTGGTAATGATCTAATTTCAATCTATTTAATCCTTTAATTATCTTATATACAAGGAGAAGGATCTTGGATCCTTTATCCTTCTTTCACTTAGTTCTGAGTTTTGCAGAAGATTGATATATCCTTAACAAACGATTGAGTATCCACAGAAGTCTCCAGTTATTTGGGCTTGACCCCAGTTATTTGGGCTTGACGCCAGTTTTTTGGCCTGTCCCCAGTTTCGCCAATAGCGCACAATGATCCTGGTGCAGTTCAAGGCAATGGGACTAGTACCTGCTTTAGGTGCTGACAATTTCATTGTACTGGTTGTATTCAGGATCCTACGTATAATGGTAGACGTACCATACATCCGTTCCTAAGGTTTCTAACGTTTTCACGTTAGCTAAGGTTTTGGCATTTTCATGTCACTAAGTTTGGATAGTCGCCAGTGAGGGCCATACTCCAGTTTACACAAGATCCTTTGGGCTTATCCCCAGTTTTTGGGCTTGTCCCTAGTTTTTTGGGCTTGTCCCCAGTATCTTAGGCTTGTCCCCAGAATTGTTGGGCTTGTCCCCAGTTGCTAAATCTTCTCTTATGTTGGCTTAGTCCCAAGTTATGTTCCATTTTCAGGTTTTTGAAGCTAAACAGCTAAGGATCCTTGATCCTAACCTTTTATTAAGGTTTGTCTTATGGTTATCCTGATTGTAAATGTTAAAGGTTTAGGATCCTAACTTGGATTCTCAGGTATGATCCTTGATCACTTTAATTTAATTCTTTATTTGTCTAAGTGACCCTTATTCTTTGACAACAGGACACATGATCCTTAAGTTACATCACTTTTTTTGAATTTTTCGATTATAGGATATTTGATCCTTGATCATATCCTAAAGTTTTTGACATAATTTACTAAACTTTTATTCTTAACTTATGAATTCAAACAAAGTATATCCTAGCAACTGAAAGGTAAAGTATTCACAAATATAACAACACATGAGATAGTCAAAAGATTAAGTTTTTATTAACCAAAAGTTAAACCTTTAAAAGGTTGTCAAAATTGCCAACCCAAGTTTCTACCAGCAAAACGTGGCCTGTCCACTTGGGTTGGCAAAGGGTGTCCATATTAATGAAGTCTAAGTGCAGGAATATAAAGACGGCAGGATCACAATGGCTTCATCCCCCAAACAGAGGATCCCTCCACCATTTGTAACCCAAGTGTCAGAGACGGAGTCACTTTTGGCAGTAGGGTCAAAAGGTTTGAAAATGGTATCCTCCGGAAAACAGTGGCGAACCCGATCAATCTCCGGGTTAGTGAAGCAGCAGAGTTCCTTCGAAAGATTTTTTATAATACCTTGGCTTTTCAAGGGACTATCCTTCTTTGAATCCTTAGCCGGTGAGGATCTAAGAACCATCTTTGCCATGGGTGGTGATAAAAAAGAAGAACAGAGTAAGAAGATGAAGAGAGAAGGAGGAGAGAGATACCTGGTCGGTCTTTGAATGAGGATTTAAAGGGGAGTATCGCTCGAATTTAAATGCAAATCGATCCTTATCTCTAACCTATATATAATGATGATTCTGCAGGATTGTCACTTCGGTGACGTATGATGTGTAACGGCTAGTTCGATCCTAATGGCTATATTTCCGCTGGATAGTTCGTTGCAGATAATGTTGAAAAATATGACTCATACGTTATATTTTATTCCTTATATTTTGGGGGCAATTGTTAGGGATAGATTTTTATACCTAAGGATCACGGATCCTCAATTACTGCCAGGATCACGGATCCTCAATTCTGTTTGAATTAAGGATCCTCAGAAGACGTTGCAGGATCAGGATCCAGGATCCTCATTGTTATCCTTATAATAACGATTTCCTTCATTATGTTTAAGTTTGTTTTGCAGGAATGTACGCATTGGACTTGGTCTTACCGATATTCTTGGGGAATATGCTTTCAATATTCTGCACGTGCATAGCCTAGTTGTGACACCCCGTTGAAACGCCCTCACTTTTACTAGCTTGTCAGTGGCTGCCTTAACTTTCGGGACGAAAGTTCTTAAAACTTGGGGATAATGTGACACTCTAGGTTTTTCCGAGTGAACACCTTGTAATTTCGTTAGGCGTATATATGTGTTATTAAATGAAAAGTTGCGTTTTACCTTAATGTGCTATGTGTGGTATGTATATATATAATGTGTGGTATGTATATAGATATATATGTGTGAACCGAACCCGACTCGAGACCACTCGGTCTCGAGTAAACAAAAACGGTTGGGCCGGATTGGGCCATATACCCCCCTTCGAGCCCACTCGGAACCATTGTAGGGTGCACCACCCAAACCGAGTATAAAACCCATGCCCAAGCCCTCCTTCTCTCATTTGACACTCCCACCATTCACACACCCTCCTACATTCCTCCAAACCACTAAAACCCCAACAATCAAGCTCACCTCCTCTCCTCTCCCTCTCTCGGATCTAACCGGCGACAACAAAAGGGGCTCCCGGATCATCTCGGATTATCTCATCATCACCACTCGGAACTTAGTCCATCAATCCTTCACACCTCTTCATCTAGCCGGTTAGTGCCTTTAGTTATTAGGTTAAAAATGATGATTTATGATATATAGAAACTATGTGATTTGTTGGATGTTTGAAGGAGTATATTGCTTATTAGATAATAGATTGTTATCAATGTTTGAATGATGAATTGATGAACAATGTGTTTTATTCATAAACCTTATGAATGCCTTGAAATAACTATATGATATGTGACAACCCGCACTAAACCAGGTATCCGTACAACTTAATTAATGATTAATTACTGCTTAATTACTGTGCTTGTTTGAAACTAGCTGATAAACTGCTACCTGCATACTGATACATGCACTTACTTGCATCATACTTTATATGCTGTCACTACATTATTTACATACGGCACCTTAGTGACAAACATGATGCACAAAAAGCACAGTAGCACTAAACGGATACACAGTGAACATACTGATATAACCAGCATCAGGCAGATACTGCCTCTAAGGCCTGTTAAGAGCCTCAAATATTTTGGCTACACTGGTAGTGAGTGTAGGGATATAAGGGTTGTGGTACTGCGTCTCTAGGAATAAGATACACTGATTCGGATGTGCCAAAAACGTACTTTAAGTACCAAACACAGCACTTTAATAAACAAACCAGCTTCTAGCTGACTAATAAAGTGCCAGAAAATGAGAAAATAACACTAGACACTTTCTAAAGTGTCGGGAAAACAAATTGTGTCACTAAAAATGTTAATAACGACACTTTAAAGCGTTACAAAAGGCTTTAACGGATTACTATCCAACCGGACACCCGGACTTTACCCGGAACATGAAAATAGTAATATTTTCACTATTTATATTTTTCTGAGCCAGTTAGGGTCCCTGATTACCCTAACACCCGTCATAATACGTAACATACGACTAAGGAGGTTAACACTTAACAAACATAACTAACCTCCCTAACTAGTACTTAAAAACGAACCAAGACCCCCCCCCCCCCATAACCGAACTCGGTCACCAAGTGACCCCACCCTTGTACCATGTGATTTTACTAGATCATGTATGCTTAAAATCTAGAGAACATAACTTCCATTGGATAATACCCTCTAATCTTGTCTATAAGTATCACCACATAACACAAGAGTTATTACACTTCACATTTCACAACCCACTCACACTCTCTTGCTCTCTCTACCTCTCGGCCGAACACCCCAGCCCCCATACACCCACCTTCGGCTCTTGATCTCTCCATTCCAACAACATACACACTTCAAGGATCACGTATTAGGAGCCTCGGAGCAAGCGGAACACGAAGGACCTCTACCGTTAGCTTTTATCCACCTCTTTTTCGCCAAAGATCTTCCCTAGCCTTGAGCTAGAGGTATAATGTTTAAAACTTGTTTTTACACTCATCTAAGGTGGTTAAAAGGAATATTGACGGTTAAATATTGATAACATACATTTTGATGTGTTAAAGTCTACTAAAAACTATAAAAGTGGTGGTTAATAGCTTACAACTTATGTAAAAGATGTAGTATTTGGAATTTGTGTTTATCTAGACCCGATCTATGATGTGGTAGCTCGGATCTCCGTTTAACCCGACTTTGTAAGATCACAGATCTTCACATAAGCTTGTTTTTGGTTACCACAAGGGTTAAAGGGCGAAACTCTACCACACAAGATACATGAACTTGTGTAGAAATATTTTACTTGTGTAAAAGTGATTTAACCGGTAAGATGGTGTTTAAAACTAGCGGATCTACGCATCCGCAAGTGGTATCTTCAAAGAACCACACATTTAAGAAACCATGTATTTTAAAGAAAGGATCTTGCACTAATAAATATGGTTTTATAAACCACAAGTGTGTAAACACTTGTGAAACAAAGAGATCCTACAAAGAAGTAAATTTGTCACTTGTTACTAGAAGTTGTAAAGACGGATTTCTCTAAACACGAGGTTTTTATGAGATTAAAGTTACTTTATATAAAGATCTACATATATAAAGGGTGTTTACACTATAGATTCGGAAAAACTGCAAGTTCATGCGATTATGCGATTTACATACTTGTCGACTAGTTTGATGTGTCGGAAATTGTTTGATTGAATAAAGAAGATTGTTGAATTGATTTGTTAAAAGAAAATGATACGCTTGAAAGCGTGGCCACCTCCAGTTACAGAGGAAACTCTGGCGAAATTTTCTAAAAAACCTAACACTTAGACTTTTTACACAACAAGTGTTAGAACTATCTTTGGACATATTTTCAAAACATAAATTTCGCCAGCACTATATTTTACTAAATATTCGGAGGTGGGATTTTCACAAAGATTAACGTGATAGATATATTTGTCACAACACTGTTTATGATTATTTTGTGAAAATACATAAATATTATTTTAGAATAAAAATAATATTTGCGAGCGTTAATGATTCCAAAACTTTACGAACGCTTCCACAAACATATAAGTTACACCGGTAATTACATTACCACAAGATTGATAAAACGTAACTTACGCACATGTATTGTATCCCCCATCCTTGGGAAGAAGTATAACTACCAAGTGTATACGGAACATAAACACGAAATAGTTGTCTAACTATTTCCCAAAGACTTAAACTATATAGCTAAAGCACGGCCGTCCGTCTAATAGAATTAGCACTTGTAGGTCGTTGCACAGCTTACTGTATTGGAGACACTTGGTAGAGACGCGCATTCACTGTGAGTTCATGTCCCCCTTTTCTCTAACTGTTTTCAGTTTACTTAACTGCGGGGGTGAAATACATGTTACTTTGTTTACAAGTACTTTATACACGGTATGAATTACGTAAGGAGGTTTAGATCATGTGAATGGGTAGTTAGAACACCGAGGGACTCGAGCGGTAGATCTATTTGGGTGTAGCGAGCCCAGCTCTAGGGCCAACAGAACGGGCCTCTCGGAGGACCAACAGAACGGACCTGGAGTGACTTGGTACCCAACGCAAAAATCGGCTAGGGTGTGTCTTTCCTACTTGCATTTCACGACATGCTAATGGCCTTGCAAACCATTGGTGATCACAAGTCCTCTTACACTGCTACATACCAGGAAACTTTTATACTTACAAGTGTTTTTACTTACTCACTTGCACATGAACTCGCTCAACATTATTGTTGATTTTTCAACTCACATGTATTTCAGGAAATTAAACGGATCTGGCACGGTATGGAACGTTTTCCGCTGTACTTGTCATGGAGTCATCAGGGTTTAGGGGATGTGTCTCTTTCCTGGACAAGACACAGTCCTTAAACCACGTTTATGTTATGTTTTAATTTGTAAGGTTGTTGAACAAGGTTATGGTTGTTGGTTAAAACAATGGTACTGTATTTTGTTTTCAAAACTTAATGGATGACTTGCATGGTTTTTAAATTCATATAGCTTGTTATGGTTAAGCTATGGTATTAAGAACTCACACCAAAATTAACCACGCTTCCGCAAAGCCAGGGTGTGACAGCTTGGTATCAGAGCTCTGATCATAGCGAACTAGGATTCTTTCTTGAGTCTAGACTATGATCACTAGGGCTCTCACGAAAACATTTTACTGCATACCACTTAAGTCCAGATCCACAACTTTTTACAAACAAATGTTGAGCACATTTTATTTATTATTCTAGGCTCAGTCTGGGAGGCTGAGGTAGGAGGCTAGTGGGACTAGAAGTATTGGCTAGTGGGACTAGAAGTGTTGGCTAGTGGGACTAGAAGTGTTGACTAGTGGGACTAGAAGTGTTGGCTAGTGGGACTAGAAGTGTTGGCTAGTGGGACTAGAAGTGTTGACTAGTGGGACTAGAAGTGTTGGCTAGTGGGACTAGAAGGGTTCGCTAGTGGGACTAGAAGTGTTGGCTAGTAGGACTAGAAGTGTTGGCTAGTGGGACTAGAAGTGTTGGCTAGTGGGACTAGAAGGATAATTTGAATGTTTACGTGGTGACTACATGTTTATATGACTATATGATTATTATACGTATATGTGTATGTGTTACAAACGTTATGCTTTCATCAAGTACTAGAAAGATGGGCACAACGAATCCCATGGCTATAGTATCAGACGACATAGTTTCATCGAAGCACGAGGTGTACATTTCCGATACTACCGACACAGACAACGACGACTTTCAGCCCTCTGTGCGCTGCTTGAAGTCGTAGCAGAGCCTACTAATGGCTATCTTGTTGGGAATTTGCCCCTGCCGCTTATCTCATTGTTGATATGCCCCCGACGTTGTCTCTGAAGACGATGTCGAACTACTAAGAGGAGGACCCACTTGAGGGCGAGGCCCTATTTCTGCTAGTATTAGACTACTGCATGCGGACGCTCCTGTAGGGGAAACTCATGTCCATTCCCCTATCCCAGACTCATTTGAGTTTCTAACATCCGCATCTTCGCACATACAGGGAATGCAGCACTACTTACACGACGCCGACCCTGATAGGGCATCATTAGCTGCACCGGATCCCGCACACAGTTTTGAGTTTGATCGCGATATTGAGGACAATTCTGTTTTTCCGCCTGGCGTTGATCCAGACCATGACATTGAGTTCATGCACTTAGACCAGCCTTGGGGGATCCTGTAGCCCTGTCGACCCCTGTGTTTGCTGATCCAGCTGATTTTGTGATGGAGTTTTTGATTCGGAGCTAGCCGTGGCCCCGAGCCAGGCGTTGCTCCTGACCCCGCATTGGAGTATGACCCTGTTCATGCCAATGCACCGGCTGTTGCTCCTTGATTGATCATCTGCTTGGATGAGAAAAAATTTGGGGTAACTGTGCAAGACAATTTATTATTACGGGGGCCCACGTAATAACGATTTGTAGTGCACAGGAATCCTAGTGGACTCTGCAGGCCAAGCTAATGATAACCAATGCAGCAGGAAATAACCTAAACACAAATGACCTAGGCGATGTAGCCTCGAGTTCATCCTATTACAAGCATCAAGCCAAATTGACAAGCCTATGTGAAGGCTCAGGAATTTATTTCCCCACTTATACAGTGAGTATATTTGCGTGTGAAATGGGGTGATTACATGATGGCCTACGTTGCTATAAATATACCCCATAGACAATTGAAACATTGTCCAACCCGCTTCACGCTATTTCGACAAAAAGGGAATGTCACCCAGGCGTGACACAAACACCAGTACATTGCCAAGGACAGAAGCCGAGCTGCAAGAACGCATCTCACAGATAAATGCACGACATGAAGCCCTCCACTCTAAGTACAACGATGGCATTACTGGAGATAACCCTCCAACTGGCTGCACCTATAAACAGTTCCTGAACTGCAAGCCTTTGAACTTTGTCAGAACCGGAGGCACCGTTGCATTTGTTCGTTGGTCCAAAAGATCGACTCCACTCTAAGAATGAGTAACTGTTCGCCCCAACAGAGTGTTACCTACATCTCAGGGATATTTCTAGATGGCACACTCTCTTAATAGAACCTCCAGGTTCAGACCCTTGGCACAGACGCTGCTTATACACTGAGCTGGGACGAGCTCAAGGAAACGATTGAGAAGAAAGGTTGTTTTAGGACAGAAATTCAGAAACTTGACGTGGAGTCCTGAAATTTGAGAAAGGACGAACCAGAGACTCCTGAACATGACCAGCGATCGCACGACTTGTCTAGGGTCGTCCCCTACTAAGTCATTGATGTAGTATGATATAGTGGTGTACTTGTGAGCTTTACATTGTGGTCTCGAATTGTGGCAATACAATCGCAGTATTCTCATCACATGCGATGTTCAATCAATTGTTTATGTCCTATAGCATAAGAGGTTATGTGATTGACTTGTTGATAACATGAGATGTTATGTGTTGGTATTGTTGAATGCATACGTACACTTCACTTGCTATGACCTAACCTATGTGAAACATCTTTTAGAAGATGCCGCCAAGACGCGAAATGCGCATGCCCACCTCTGAGGCAGAACTTAAAGAGATAATTGCTGCAGCTATAGCACAGCACGAGGCCCTACGCTCCGAACCAATCAAAGGTACCTCAGAAAATAACGGTTGTTCCTACTGGCACTTCCTCAACTACAAGCCTCCGAAGTTCGACGGCACTGGGGGTGCCATAACTTTTGTAAAATGGATTGAAAGTATGGAATCCATCTTTCGAATGAGTGGCTGTACGCCAGAACAACAGGTCCCATACGTTTCTGAGTTGTTTCAAGATGGAGCTCGATTATGGTGGAATCTTCAGGTTCGAATAATGGGCCTAACTACAGCATACGCGTTAATGTGGGATGAGTTGAAAGGAATGATGCATAAGAAGTATTGCCCCCACACGGAAACCCAGAAGTGGGAAGATGAATTTCGGAGCCTAATGATGGAAGGTCCGAAGGTGTTGGAGTACGTGCGACGACTCCATGATCTGTCACAAATTGTTCCATACCTGGTAAAACCAGAACTGAAGAAATTGGAACAATTCATTTGGGAACTGGCGCCTCAAATCTTGAGCTTGATGACAGCATCTACGCCACCAACAACCATTGTTGCAAGTAAGATGGGTTTGGCACTCGTTACGGAAGCAAATAGACTAGAAAAACTTGCAAACCCTGACAAGAAAACTCAGGTAGAGTCGTCTGGAAAGAACAAAAGGAAGCTTACCGAAGATACCCAAATGAACAACGATGAACCAAGATCTATTCGAGGTTGCTTTGACTGCGGGGACAAAGGGCATTTCAAGAAAGATTGCCCTAACAAACAGGCCAGTAATAAGATTTACTTAGAAACCAAACCAAGATGTGCTGAGTGCAAGTGTCACCGTGATGGTGGATGTCAGAAGCCTTGGTACGAGAGGAAAGGACACAACAAGGAAGGTTATGGGATGAAGAGTTCCATACAAGGAGAAAACAGTAACAACGCTCCAGGTGGAAATGGGAAAGGAAATGGCCGAATGATAGGATGCTTCCATTGTAAGGAAGTTGGGCATTTTAAGAGGGAATGCCTGAAGTTGAAACAAGACCGTGAGAGAAAATCCAACATCGGAGCTTGTGAGGCATGCCAGAATCCAGGTGTGATTTCTGGTACGTTCTCTAACAACCAAAACTTTTGCATCTATTTTTGTTTGATGTTGGTGCCGATTATAGCTTCGTGTCATTAGAATTTAAGAATATATTTGGTTTAACCGCTAGTAAGTTAGATATTCCCTACTCAATCGAGTTAGCTAATGGGAAGTTAGTAGACGCCAATGAAGTTATCAGAGGCTGTGTGATCGAATTAGGAGAACGTGAGTTCGCTCTAGATCTACTACCAGTCCAGTTGGGAAGCTTCGACGTGGTAGTAGGAATGGATTGGTTATCAGGCAACAAGGCGGAGATAGTATGTCACGAGAAAGTTGTTCGTATCCCAACCAATGATGGTGAGACAATTGTAGTTCACGGAGAGAAGCGTGACACACCGCTAAGGTTTATCAGTTGCTTGAAGCCAAGGAAGTGTTTACAGAAAGGATGTGTTGCTTTTCTAGCACACATCGTGGATAAAAAGGCTGCTGAGCCAAGAGTCGAAGACATCCCTGTCGTAAGGGAGTATCCAGAAGACTTCCCAGAAGACTTGCCTGGACTGCCACCTCAGAGGCAAGTAGAGTTTCACGACGATTCAATTGTAGGCACTGCACCCGTAGTCGATGCATCATAGCGACTTACATTTTCGGGGGTGCGAGGATTGACAGAGAAGTGTTGACAACGGATGGAGAAGGAAGATAACAGACCAAAAAAAAAAAAAAAAATTTTCCTTTCTGGGGTAATCCCATTGTTACCCAACAAAAAGGAGGATGATGATTTTCAAATAAACATCAACTACAGAGAATTGAACAAGCTGGCAATCAGGAACAGGTATCCTCTGCCAAGAATCGACGATCTGTTTGATCAACTGCAAGGTTCAAGCTTTTACTCTAAGATCGATCTTCGATCTGGATACCATCAATTAAGGATACAGGAGAAAAGTATCCCGAAAACAGCCTTCCGAACTCGTTATGGACACTACGAGTTCCTGGTTATGCCGTTTGGTCTGACGAACGCACCTGCAGTGTTTATGGACTTGATGAATAGAGTTTGCAAGCCATACTTAGACAAGTTCGTGACTGTATTCATCGACGACATCTTGATTTACTCAAAGACGAAGGCTGAACACGAACAACATCTTAGAACCATATTAGAGCTGCTAAAGAAGGAACAGTTGTACGCCAAATTCTCCAAGTGCGAATTTTGGCTACGCGAAGTCCAATTCCTTGGGCACGTGGTAAATGGGGATGGAATTCATGTTGATCCCACAAAGATCGAGGCGATCAAGGATTGGGAAACGCCAAGGACGCCAACCGAGATTCGGCAATTCTTGGGTTTGGCTGGCCACTATCGAAGGTTCATCGAGGATTTCTCGAAAATCGCTCAACCTTTGACGCTCCTCACGCAGAAGGATAAGACGTTTGATTGAGGAATCAAACAGGAGGAAGCATTTCAGGTATTGAAGGATAAGCTTTGTAACGCGCCAATCTTAGCTCTACCAGAAGGTACTGATGACTTTGTGGTATACTGCGACGCATCGCGTCAGGGTTTGGGTTGTGTGTTGATGCAACGCCAAAAGGTCATTGCTTACGCATCACGCCAACTGAAAGTGCACGAAAAGAACTATACCACACACGATTTAGAGCTTGGCGCAGTGGTTTTCGCTTTAAAGATCTGGAGACACTACCTGTATGGTAAGAAGTGCACAATCTTCACAGATCACAAAAGCCTACAGCATATATTCAACCAGAAGGAGTTGAATATGAGGCAAAGACGATGGGTTGAATTGTTGAACGATTACGACTGCGAGATAAAATATCATCCAGGGAAGGCGAATGTAGTCGCCGATGCCCTAAGTCGTAAAAAGAGAATCAAGCCCATAAGGGTTAGAGCTTTGGAAATGATCATACGAACCGACCTTTCCTCGCGCATTCGTGCTGCACAAAAGGAAGCTCTCAAGGAGGGAAACCTCGAGGAAGAATATCTCCGTGGAATGTAAAAGCTTTTGGTACCAAACGAGGAAGGAACATTAGGTTTTGAGAAAAGGATTTGGGTTCCTCTGTTTGGTGGATTAAGGGAAATTATTTTCGACGAAGCGCACAAGTCACGGTACTCTATCCACCCTGGATCGGATAAGATGTACCAGGATCTCAAGGATTATTATTGGTGGCCTAGGATGAAAGGCGACGTTGCTGTTTACGTGAGCAAATGTTTAACGTGCGCTAAGGTCAAGGCAGAATACCAGATGCCTTCGGGACTTCTGCAACAACCTGAGATTCCCAAGTGGAAATGGGAACAAATCTCAATGGATTTTGTTACAAAAATTACCAAGAACGCCAAGAGGCCACGATATGATTTGGGTGATTGTTGACCGCCTAACAAAATCCGCACACTTTCTGCCAATCAAGGAGAAAGACAGTACTAGTAAACTTGCGGAGATTTACATGAGAGAGATCGTAGCACGTCATGGAGTACCACTCTCGATCATCTCTGATAGAGACGGAAGGTTTATGTCAAGGATATGGCAATCCTTCCAAGAATCTTTTGGCTCACAATTGAATCTGAGCACTGCGTTCCATCCGCAAACAGACGGCCAGAGCGAGCGAACGATACAAACCTTGGAAGACATGCTGAGGGCATGTGTTATGGATTCGGGAGGTAGCTGGGATAAACACTTACCTTTGGTCGAATTTTCATACAACAACAGCTACCACACCAGTATTGGTGTCGCGCCATTTGAGGCCCTATACGGACGCAAGTGCCGATCACCACTATGTTGGTCTGACGCAGGTGATAGGCAGCTTGCTGGTCCCGAGATCGTCCAAGAGACGACAGATAAGATCGCGCAAATTCTTAAACGCATCGAAGCCGCTCGCCACAGGCAAAAGGCCTACGCGGATCCAAACCGGAAGCACGTGGACTTCCAAGTCGGAGAAATGGTGTTATTGAAAGTTTCACCCTGGAAGGGGGTGGCACGCTTTGGGAAGCATGGAAAGTTAAATCCGCGCTACATTGGTCTCTCCAAAATTCTGGAAAGAATTGGAACTGTAGCATACAAGTTGGACCTACCTACTGAACTGAATGGTGTTCACGATACATTTCATGTATCCAATTTAAAGGAAAGTCCAACTCAAGTTGACGTTGCCATTCCTACCGACGAGATTCATATTGACGACACGCTCCACTTCGTAGAAGAACCTGTCGAGGTCACAGATTGGAAAGTTAACAAGACCCGCCGGAGCAGTGTCAAACTCGTCAAAGTTCGTTGGAATGCCAGACATGGTCCTGAATTCACATGGGAACGTGAGGACCGGATGAAAGAGAAATACCCCCACTTATTTCCTAGGAACCCTGCTTCTACAAGCAGAACTTAAATTTCGGGACGAAATTTATTTAACGGGGGGAGAATGTGACAACCCGCACTAAACCAGGTATCCGTACAACTTAATTAATGATTAATTACTGCTTAATTACTGTGCTTGTTTGAAACTAGCTGATAAACTGCTACCTGCATACTGATACATGCACTTACTTGCATCATACTTTATATGCTGTCACTACATTATTTACATACGGCACCTTAGTGACAAACATGATGCACAAAAAGCACAGTAGCACTAAACGGATACACAGTGAACATGCTGATATAACCAGCATCAGGCAGATACTGCCTCTAAGGCCTGTTAAGAGCCTCAAATATTTTGGCTACACTGGTAGTGAGTGTAGGGATATAAGGGTTGTGGTACTGCGTCTCTAGGAATAAGATACACTGATTCGGATGTGCCAAAAACGTACTTTAAGTACCAAACACAGCACTTTAATAAACAAACCAGCTTCTAGCTGACTAATAAAGTGCCAGAAAAGGAGAAAATAACACTAGACACTTTCTAAAGTGTTGGGAAAACAAATTGTGTCACTAAAAATGTTAATAACGACACTTTAAAGCGTTACAAAAGGCTTTAACGGATTACTATCCAACCGGACACCCGGACTTTACCCGGAACATGAAAATAGTAATATTTTCACTATTTATATTTTTCTGAGCCAGTTAGGGTCCCTGATTACCCTAACACCCGTCATAATACGTAACATACGACTAAGGAGGTTAACACTTAACAAACATAACTAACCTCCCTAACTAGTACTTAAAAACGAACCAAGACCCCCCCCCCCATAACCGAACTCGGTCACCAAGTGACCCCACCCTTGTACCATGTGATTTTACTAGATCATGTATGCTTAAAATCTAGAGAACATAACTTCCATTGGATAATACCCTCTAATCTTGTCTATAAGTATCACCACATAACACAAGAGTTATTACACTTCACATTTCACAACCCACTCACACTCTCTTGCTCTCTCTACCTCTCGGCCGAACACCCCAGCCCCCATACACCCACCTTCGGCTCTTGATCTCTCCATTCCAACAACATACACACTTCAAGGATCACGTATTAGGAGCCTCGGAGCAAGCGGAACACGAAGGACCTCTACCGTTAGCTTTTATCCACCTCTTTTTCGCCAAAGATCTTCCCTAGCCTTGAGCTAGAGGTTTAATGTTTAAAACTTGTTTTTACACTCATCTAAGGTGGTTAAAAGGAATATTGACGGTTAAATATTGATAACATACATTTTGATGTGTTAAAGTCTACTAAAAACTATAAAAGTGGTGGTTAATAGCTTACAACTTATGTAAAAGATGTAGTATTTGGAATTTGTGTTTATCTAGACCCGATCTATGATGTGGTAGCTCGGATCTCCGTTTAACCCGACTTTGTAAGATCACGGATCTTCACATAAGCTTGTTTTTGGTTACCACAAGGGTTAAAGGGCGAAACTCTACCACACAAGATACATGAACTTGTGTAGAAATATTTTACTTGTGTAAAAGTGATTTAACCGGTAAGATGGTGTTTAAAACTAGCGGATCTACGCATCCGCAAGTGGTATCTTCAAAGAACCACACATTTAAGAAACCATGTATTTTAAAGAAAGGATCTTGCACTAATAAATATGGTTTTATAAACCACAAGTGTGTAAACACTTGTGAAACAAAGAGATCCGACAAAGAAGTAAATTTGTCACTTGTTACTAGAAGTTGTAAAGACGGATTTCTCTAAACACGAGGTTTTTATGAGATTAAAGTTACTTTATATAAAGATCTACATATATAAAGGGTGTTTACACTATAGATTCGGAAAAACTGCAAGTTCATGCGATTATGCGATTTACATACTTGTCGACTAGTTTGATGTGTCGGAAATTGTTTGATTGAATAAAGAAGATTGTTGAATTGATTTGTTAAAAGAAAATGATACGCTTGAAAGCGTGGCCACCTCCAGTTACAGAGGAAACTCTGGCGAAATTTTCTAAAAACCTAACACTTAGACTTTTTACACAACAAGTGTTAGAACTATCTTTGGACATATTTTCAAAACATAAATTTCGCCAGCACTATATTTTACTAAATATTCGGAGGTGGGATTTTCACAAAGATTAACGTGATAGATATATTTGTCACAACACTGTTTATGATTATTTTGTGAAAATACATAAATATTATTTTAGAATAAAAATAATATTTGCGAGCGTTAATGATTCCAAAACTTTACGAACGCTTCCACAAACATATAAGTTACACCGGTAATTACATTACCACAAGATTGATAAAACGTAACTTACGCACATGTATAGTATCCCCCATCCTTGGGAAGAAGTATAACTACCAAGTGTATACGGAACATAAACACGAAATAGTTGTCTAACTATTTCCCAAAGACTTAAACTATATAGCTAAAGCACGGCCGTCCGTCTAATAGAATTAGCACTTGTAGGTCGTTGCACAGCTTACTGTATTGGAGACACTTGGTAGAGACGCGCATTCACTGTGAGTTCATGTCCCCCTTTTCTCTAACTGTTTTCAGTTTACTTAACTGCGGGGGTGAAATACATGTTACTTTGTTTACAAGTACTTTATACACGGTATGAATTACGTAAGGAGGTTTAGATCATGTGAATGGGTAGTTAGAACACCGAGGGACTCGAGCGGTAGATCTATTTGGGTGCAGCGAGCCCAGCTCTAGGGCCAACAGAACGGGCCTCTCGGAGGACCAACAGAACGGACCTGGAGTGACTTGGTACCCAACGCAAAAATCGGCTAGGGTGTGTCTTTCCTACTTGCATTTCACGACATGCTAATGGCCTTGCAAACCATTGGTGATCACAAGTCCTCTTACACTGCTACATACCAGGAAACTTTTATACTTACAAGTGTTTTTACTTACTCACTTGCACATGAACTCGCTCAACATTATTGTTGATTTTTCAACTCACATGTATTTCAGGAAATTAAACGGATCTGGCACGGTATGGAACGTTTTCCGCTGTACTTGTCATGGAGTCATCAGGGTTTAGGGGATGTGTCTCTTTCCTGGACAAGACACAGTCCTTAAACCACGTTTATGTTATGTTTTAATTTGTAAGGTTGTTGAACAAGGTTATGGTTGTTGGTTAAAACAATGGTACTGTATTTTGTTTTCAAAACTTAATGGATGACTTGCATGGTTTTTAAATTCATATAGCTTGTTATGGTTAAGCTATGGTATTAAGAAGTCACACCAAAATTAACCACGCTTCCGCAAAGCCAGGGTGTGACATGATATGGATAAGCTAGAGTGTTTGAATAAATGATTCATGCTAGAAAGTGTAAGGGAAATATTGTTTTGATAATATCTTGCTAAGGTGTTTTGTAGGATAAATGGCTATGTTATCCAAATTATGTTATCCGATTTATGTATATGATTTACGCTAGATATTTTGGGCAAATGTGTGTTCATATTATTTCATGCTAGAATAATCTCATGAAGAACATCATGAATATGTATTAAATATAGTATGAACATATGAAGAACAATTTGAATGTCATGAAAATATTTGAAATATGCCTTGTTTGATCTGACTTAGTGGGAATTTAGACAATAAAACATGTTTATGCATTTTTATTGGCTAGTACATATTATCATGGAAACAAAATTCCATTGGATAGTACTTCTGGAACTGGTTCTAGAAGGATTCTTGTGCACGTATCCGAGGTTGCGACTCGAGACTACGTGATTGCGACTCGAGACCGCCCGGTTGCGACTCGAAACCAGACCATGACAAGTCGAAACCTCCGGTTACGACTCGCAACCAAAACATGACAACTCGAGACTACGGCGGTTGCGACTCGCAACCAAGACATGACAAGTCGAAACCTCCGGTTACGACTCGCAACCAACACATGACAACTCGAGACTACGGCGGTTGCGACTCGCAACCAAGACATGACAAGTCAAAACACCGGTTGCGACTCGAAACTGTGTGTTCTCGAGTCGAGACCTCCTGGTCTCGACTGGGCTGCTTGTCTCCGTTATTGGGCCCAAAATGCGTGGACTGTGCATACCGTTCTATTTGGTTTCTGTGATGCTGTTAACCGTTAATGTGATCTGATAGGCCCAATAACACTTATGATTTGTATGATAGTTGTTGATGTTCACTGTTTAACTGCTTCGTATCAGAATAGGTCCGATAACTTGCTGGATGATCATGTGTTATGTATGATGTGTGCTAGTTATGTGTAGATTATACATGAATACTTGTACCCCAACTTGACCTATATTGGTAACCATGCTAGGACGTGGTGACCAACGTGATCGACCGGGTAATTAATCTACCGAGCAACCCAAGGTGAGTTCACAACCTAAAGCATGTATTCCCGGTGGTTTGGGAAACGGAACTAAAAACAACACTATCCCCTTATGAGGGATACAACTTACTTTTCTTCCCTTGTTATTGGGAACCTTTTAGTTAATTACTGTTTATACGGATTGCAACAAACGGCACTAAACGAAACTCTATCACTTAAAGTCCCTACTACATAATACCGATTAGTCGCCGGGGCCAGGCGAACGGGTTATTAGTTGATAGCGCTATTTAGGTCTTACCAACCTCACACCGTGCCAAGGTATGGGATCGGTCGTGAACTAATGTACTCAGGCATCCGTCAATGATGATAGAACATTGACATCGGGGCACTCTGCGGATACGCAACGGTCACCTAGTGTTCGGTATTGGAAAAACAGTTTAGTCGCTAACTTTTGGGGTAGCTCCCCATGGCATGTATAAACGGATAAATTAACTGGTGAAACAAGTTTTTGGTAATTAAAACTGGACAACTAGTGAACTCACTCAGCATTATTGTTGACCCCTTACTGCATGCTTTGCAGGTAACCAGTGACTCAGGAGCTTGCAGCTTGGGAAGTGTAGTGGTCGTCTAAACCCGCGTGTTGGGTTTCAAATAACTTGAACTATGAACTTTGTTTAAACTATTTTGCCTATGCTTCCGCTATTTACTTAAACTGTTATTTGAACCTAACGTTCGAACTTTAAACTTTGATGCTTACGAACTATTAAGTTGGTGATCATTTTTATTATCACCCAAATACTCAGTATAATTGGTGGCTGGATCCTGGTCGGTCACGCCCTCAAGCGGACGGTACTCCGCAGGTGGAATTTGGGGGTGTGACAGATTGGTATCAGAGCCATTGGTTATAGTGAACTTGGTTTTAAAAAGGAAAGTCTTTTTGAGAAAAACCAGACTATAACCCGTGACTCGTGACGACACTACACTCCAAGGGCAAGACTCGGCATATTAGACCTTATAGCTCGGACTTGTGCTTACATGCTCATTCATCCTACGTTAACTGCTCTATTATACATACTAGTGTGCCTGATTAGATAGATACACTTCCCTCTTCTATCTTATTCTCGCTACGTTACGACATCACACTCATACAGTGTTTTCTAGTTATGAAGACAATGAGTGGACGCGGAAGAGGAAGCGTTAACATGACTCAGGCTCAATTCGCCAACTTGCTCAACACGGTGGCTGCAGCTTTCGCAGCTCACCCTGGAGGTAAACTCGTTGCTATAGGATGTTTAGATCCTACCCCCACATCGTCTTTTCACCTCTAAACCTATTCGCTCCATTTCTCACAACAGGTCAGCCTGCGCCTGCGCAACCACGTGTTTGTACTTTCAAAACCTTCATGGATGGCAAGCCTCTCCCTTTCAACGGCACTGAGGGTGCCATAGGCCTTCTGCATTGGATTGAAAAGGCCGAAGCTGTCTTTGCCGTCTGCGAGTGTCCCCCTGCTAACTGGGTTAAGTACGCAACTGGCACGCTTGAAGGAAACGCGCTTTCAT